>CAUYQV010025316.1:0-26048 GCA_963574575.1 Galagoides demidoff | reverse complement strand
TTTTTTTTTTTTTTGAGACAGAGCCTCAAGCTATCCCCCTGGGTAGAGTGCCATGGCATCACAGCTCATAGCAACCTCCAACTCCTGGGCTCAAGCGAATCTCCTGCCTCTGCCTCCCAAGTAGCTGGGACCACAGGTGCCTGCCACAACGCTTGGCCATTTTTTGGTTGCAGCCATCATTGTTGTTTGGCGGGCCCGGGCTGGGGATTCAAACCCGCCACCTTAGGTGTACATGGCTGGCGCCTAATTTCTTAGTTTTGACTGATGTACCACGGTTATGTAGGATGTGAACCTTATAGGAAGCAGAGCGAAGAGTCTTCAGGGATCCTCTGTACCATCTCTGCAACTTTTTTGTAATTCTAAAATTATTCCAAAATGCAAAGTTTATTAAGAAAAAAACAAAAAGCAGCAAAGAGCTAACAAGAGCATGAGAGGTTCCCAGGTCTGCAAGTAGTTAGGAGCCCAGAAAGAGGAGCTCAGTGTGAGAGGTGCTTTTGTCCCAGGGAACTTTTGTCCTCTGGGAGCATTTACTAAGATTCAGCAGTAGCTAAAGAGGAAGCACCAGGTGTCTAGCGCCCTCTAAGTGTGGGGAATGGGATTTGGTATACTGTTAATCACAATAGACTGGGACTATCCCAAAGGGCTGTACATTGGGAAATAAACCAGGCCACACTGGGTGGTGCCTGAGGCTCAGTGGGTAAGGCGCTGGCCCCATACACCGAGGGTGGCAGGTTCAAACCCAGCCCCAGCCAAACTACAACAAAAAAATAGCTGGGCGTGGTGGCGGGCACCTATAGTCCCAGCTACTCAGGAGGTTGAGGCAAGAGAATAGCCTAAGCCCAAGAGCTGGAGGTTGCTGTGAGCTGTGACACCATAGCATTCTACCGAGGGCAACAAACTGAGACTCTGCCTCTAAAAAAATACAATAAAATAAAATAAACCAGGCCACAATAGACTTTCACTCAACTTCATGTTAGGTGTCCTGGGAAACTTTAAGTTTCAAACTTGAATTAAAAGAGTTCTTGTCTGATAGCACCCTCTCCACTCTCTGGTACCTTAAAGATACCATGAAAAGTCCTTTCTGGAGGAAAGTTGCATCAGCCTAAACCTCAATTTATTTTTACAAATAGTTTTTCACATACCATCCAAAATGTAAGCAAAGTTAACCAAATATAAGAGGGGACAAGACTCCATAAGCAAGAATCTACAGAGACAGTGGACAACAGAAACAGGCCCATTGAGACTGCAGATATTGCAAATAGCAGGAACACCTTAACACAACTATTTTTACTGTGTTTAAAGAAGTAAAAGTCAAGCTTGCCATTTTGGCTGGGAATTGGAAAGTATAAAAAGTGATAGCAGATTTGCAAAAAGAATAACACCAACATTTTAGAACAGAAAAAGTACAATAGTTAAGATTAGGAATCCAATGGATGAGTTTTAAACAGATTAGACCCAACTGAGGAGATAATAGTAAACAGGGAGATATATCAGAAGAAACGGTCCAGAAGGAAGCATGGAGAAACAAAAGGATAAGAAATAGAGAGGAGAGGGTAAGAAAAATGGGGAATAAAGTAAGAATAACCAACATACATTTTATTGGAGACCAAGAATGAAAGAAGACAGAAGATGTGACACAAGCAGTAATGACATAAGTAATTGCTGAGATCGTTCCAAATCTGAAGAAACACCCACTGTATTATTTGTGTGTCTATGTGTTTATATATACATGGTTATATATGCCTAGTGCTTAAGCCTGTGGCCCAGGCAGGGCCCCTCTTGCTCCAGACTGGGGGGGGGGGTACAGTATGGACACTTGATCTATGACGTAGTAGAGTAGTGGGGGAAGGATAGACCATAGGTGATGTTGAGACACTTAGATATTGATATGGAAAAAATATGACACTTGATGCCTGCTTCCCATTACACATAACAATCAATTCTAGGGGACTATTGAACTAAATGTAAAAGGCTTTATGATATGGTAAATATCACAAAGTCTTTAGAAGATATAGTATGTCTTGATGGCCTTAGGGCAGGGATAGAGGTTTTAGTTTTTGTTTGTTTTGTGAGACAGTCTCACTTTGTTGCCCTGGATAGACATCACGTCTGTACTAAAAATATTAGCCGGGTTTTGTGGCAGGTTAGCTGTAGTCCCAGCTACTTGGGAGGCTGAGGCTGATTGCTTGAATCCAGGAGTTTGAGGTTGCTGTGAACTAGGCTGATGCCTTGGCACTCCAACCTGAGCAACAGAGTGAGACTCTGTCAGAGAGAGAGAAAGAAAGAAATAGGATAATAAACCCCACAAACAATAGGAAAAGTTATCAGGAATCTAAAAAAAGGTACAGTAATTTCCCTTCTTACTGAGATGTGAACAGAGCTGAGCCTGCCCTTTCTTCTTTACCCTCCTTATGCACGTCTGGAGGGTATTTCTGCTCTTGGATTTATTCCTTGTTCCCCTTGGTGTCTGGGGTGAAAGCCAAACCAAACTAGAATACGCACCTGTAGCCTGAGGTAGATTCTTTCTGTCACCTTTTCAAGGATTATTGGCATTCCATTTTTCCCCCCAGCATGCTTCCTAAACTCTCTTCTCCCCATGACCCTGGCGTTATTCCTTCCTCCAGGATTGAGTTTATCTTCCAGCTCCCTCTGCAGCTGCTCTGGACAGAGCACCTTGACTAATTTCTGGCTGGGTGAGGCAACTCCTGCGCTGGGCTTCCAGCTATGTTGCTGACTGTGCCTTTGCCTCACCTTCTCTGCCCTGGGATGCACTCCTGCTCTGAACTCTCATTCACCCAAAACACCTCTCTCCCTCTCTCTGCTTATCTTTCCTTCCAACCTGTTTGCCCAACTATCCCCTGGGCTAAAGGACATGTACATATAAAATTTAAGCAAATATAGCTAAATCATCTTCCAGAAAGTTTACATCAACTAATATTCCTTCCAATTGTGTAAACATATTATTTCCCCACATCCTTAACTGCACTGGATATAAATAAACTTAAACATTTTGTCTTACTAGGTGATAAGAGACATTTCTTTATATTTTTGTTTAGAATTCTTTGATTTTGAGTGAGGTTGTACAATTTTTTGTACATTTATTTCTTTTGTAGCAGGCTGTATTTTCTTTGACCATTTTTTTTTCTTTTTTGCTTTTTCTTTTTCACTCTATTGCCCTCGGTAGAGTACTGTGGCATCACAGCTCACAGCAACCTCAAACTCTTGGCTAAAGCGATTATCTTGCCCCAGCCTCCCAATTAGCTGGAACTATAGGTGCCTTCCACAATGTCTGGCTATTTTTTGTTGCAGTTGTCATTGTTGTTTAGCTGGCCCAGGCTGGGTTCGAACCTGCCAGATTTATGCATGTGTCTGGCGCCGTAACCACTGTCCTACGGGCACCAAGCGTCTTTGACCACTTAAAAAATTTTTCCTCTTTTCTTTTTTTTTTGTTAAAGCAGGCCTGGGTTGGGTTTGAACCCACCATCCCTGGTGCACAGTGCCAGCACTCTAACCACTGAGCTATAGACATCCGGCCTATCTTTTCTTATCTGTGAACTCTTTAAAACTAAGGAATTTTAGCTGGGTGTTATGGCAGGCACCTATAATCCCAGCTATTCAGGAGGCTGAGGCAAGATAATCATGTGAGCCCAAGAGTTTGAGGTTACTGTGAGCTGTGATGCCATAGCACTCTACCAAGGGCAACATAGTGAGATTCTGTCTCAAAAAAAAAAAAAGGAATTTAAGTCTATTGTATTGCATATGATAGCATGTCATATTGCAAATAATACTTTTGTCTGTAACAGTGGTTACATTTTACTTAGTTATACATACCTACCTTTTTTAAAAAATAGATTTGGGTTAGGATTTTGCTTAGAAATGTTTCCTTCACTGAAAGATTATTAAAATAAATATATTGGGAAAGTATTTGGATGTGAGGAGTGAGAGAGGGATCCAGCTTGCCTCCTTTTCTTTCTCTAAAAATAGTAATTCTTTTCCTCCCACTTAATTATCATGTCATCTTTCTCAAAAATTAAAAGATCATATGCATAAGGACTATTTCTGTACTTTCAATCCTTTTCTATTTGTCTAGCTATTGATTGCCTCTCTGGCACTAAACTTTAAAACATTGTTTTCATATCTGAAAGGTTTCTTCTCTGATGGTGCCACCTTACATCCTACTTCTCTAGTCCTATAACTCTTTTTTTAGAATTTTCCTGTTACTCATCAATGTTTATTTTTTCCTGATGAATTTTAGCATCACTTAATAAATTCCCTTCGGAAATCCTTTTTATAGTTTAATTGGAATTGCCTTGTGTTTGGAGATCGTTTTTGGAATGAATGAACATATTTATGGTATTACGCTGTCCTTTTCCCTATTCATTTGAAGTACATTTTGTCTTCCCATAGCATTTTTAAGGTTTTTTCCCCCTAAATATCAATAAGTCTTTTAGGTTTCTTATTAAGTTTATGAATTGATAATTGATATTTTCCTTGCTATTCTAGTTTGATTTGCTTTTCTTTCATTATACTTTATTTTTGTTCATAGGAAAGTCATGAATTTTTAATATCTATTATATATCCTGCCATCTTATTTAATTTCCTCCTCATTTCTGTTGGCTTTGCAGTCAATTATCTTGGGTTTCTAGGTATGCCCATGTATTGTCTGTGCTGGCTCTTTCTTTATAATATCTACATCTGTTATTTCTCTTTCTCATCTACTCCTATTGGCCATCACATCGAGTGATATTATATGAGTCTGGTGTTGATAGGAACCTTGAGGTTTGATTATTAGATTCATACATATCTAGGGATACCTATTAGCTTCATATACATAAAATATTTCTTTTTTATTAACTGATCCTTCATTGTCATCAAGTTCCTCTTTATCTCTGGTAATATTCCTGGGATATTCCTGGAGTGAGGTAGGGATCCAGCTTGCCTCCTTTTGTGAGGTCTACTTTGCCTCATAATATGCAGTCACTCCAGCTTTAATAATTAGTTTTTCTACTGTAAGACATTTTTGTTGTTGTTGGGGATTCATCGAGGGTACAAAGAATCATGATTCCATTTGCTAGGTAAAGTCCCTCTTATAAATGTGTCCTGTCCCCAAAAGGTGTGTCACACACTGTGACCTCCTACCCCACTCTCTCCTTTTCTGTCTCTGTTCTTTCCTTCTGCCACCCCCCAGCATGTACTAGATCATTAATTGTCCTCATAAGAATTGAGTACATTGGATTCTTGCTTCTCCATTCTTGTGATGCTTTACTAAGAATAATGTGTTCCACTTCCATCCAGGTAAAAACAAAAGATGTAGTCTACATATTTTTAATGGCTGAATAGTATTCCATGGAATGCGTATACCACAGCTTGTTAATCCATTTCTGGTGGCTGGTGCCTGTGGCTCAGTGCGCAAGGCACCAGCCCCGGCCAAACTGCAACAACAAAAATAGCCAGGTGTTATGGTGGGCGCCTGTAGTCCCAGCTACTTGGGAGGCTGAGGCAAGGGAATCACCTAAGCCCAGGAGTTGGAGGTTGCTATGAGCTGTGTGACACCATGGCACTCTACCATGAGCGATAATGTGAAACTCTGTCTCTACAAAAAAAAAAAAAAAAAAAAAAAAATCCGTTCCTGGGTTGATGGGCATTTAGGCCGTTTCCACATTTTGGTGATTATAAATTGAACTGCAATAAATAATCTAGTGCAAGCGTCCTCATGGTAAAAGGATTTTTTTCCTTCTGGGCCCAGCAATGGGATTGCAGGATCAAATGGGAGGTCTAGTTTGAGATCTTTGAGGATCCTCCATACTTCCTTTCAAAGTTGTATTAGTGTGCAGTCCCACCAGCTGTGTAAAAGTGTTTCCTTCTCTCCACATCCATGCCAGCATCTGCAGTTTTGCGATTTTGTGATGTGAGCCATTCTTACTGGGGTTAGATGATATCTCAGAGTGGTTTTGATTTGCATTTCTCTAATAATTAGGGATGATCTTTTTTTTTTATATGTTTGTTAGGCATTTGTCTGTCTTCTTTAGAGAAGATTTTATTCACCTTTCTCGTCCAGTGATCTAAGGGATTATTGGCTCTTTTTTTTTTTTTTTTGCAGTTTTTGGCCAGGGCTGGGTTTGAACCCGCCACCTCTGGCATATGGGGCTGGTGCCCTAACCCTTTGAGCCACAGGTGCCGCCCTGATTGTTGGCTCTTTTTATGTTGATTGATTTGAGTTCTCTGTAGATCCTAGTTATCAAGCTTTTGTCTGATTCAAAATATGCAAATATCCTTTCCCATTGTGTAGGTTGTCTATTTGCTTTGGCGGTTGTCCCCTTAGCTGTACTGAAGCTTATCAGTTTAATTAAGTCCCATTTGTTCATTTTTTTATTTTTGCAGTTTTTGGCTGGGGCTGGGTTTGAACCCGCCACGTCTGGCATATGGGGCCTGCACCGTACCTTTTTGAGCCACAGGCACCATCCCCCATTTGTTTATTTTTGTTGTTTTTGCAATAGCCACAGAAGTCTGGTAAGACAATTTTATTCTTTTTGTTTGTTTTTTGAGACAGGGTCTCACTGTTGCCTAGGCTAAAGTGCACTGGTGTCATTATAGCTCACTGCAATCTCAAATTCCTGGGTTTAAGCCTCCTGAGTAGCTGGGACTACTAGTGTGCACCACCATAACTAATTTTAACATTTTTTATAGAGATGAAGTCTTGCTATGTTGCTCAAACTGGTCTCAAACTCCTGGTCTCAAGTGATCTTCCTAGCTTGGCCTCCCAAAGTGTTAGGATTATAGACATGAGCCACCTCATGAGGTTTTTGTTCATTTTCTTTTAGCATATCTGTGTCTTTGTTTTTTTAAATTTATTTTCCTATTATTCAGATATAAATGTTATGAATATTTCCTCCTAGTCTGTGGTTCACTATTTTCTTTTCTTTTTTTTTTTTTTGAGACAGAGCCTCAAGCTATCCCCGCCCTGGGTAGAGTGCCATGGCATCACAGCTCACAGCAACCTCCAACTCCTGGGCTCAAGCGAGTCTCCTGCCTCAGCCTCCCAAGTAGCTGGGACTACAGGCGCCCGCCACAACGCCCAGCCATTTTTTGGTTGCAGTCATCATTGTTGTTTGGCAGGCCCAGGCTGAGGGTTCGAACCCACCACCTTAGGTGTATGTGGCTGGCGCCCTACCCGATTGAGCCACAGGCACCGAGTCTTGTCTCTGTGTTAGTGGGCCTCTTTTCTATAATGAGATGACTTGGGTCCATGGTGGAAAAGAGAAGTGGTTAGTAGCATTTCTCACATCCTCTGTCCTCTCCTACCACAAACTTTCTTTCAGTATTAAAAGAACTTGGGTCAAGTACAAGGGCTCACACCTGTAATCTTAGGACTCTGGGAGGCTAAGGTGGGTAGAATGCTTGAGTTAGGAGTTCAAGACCAGCCTGAGCAAGAGTGAGACCTCATCTCTACTAAAAATAGAAAAATTAGCCAGCATTGTGGCAGGTGCCTTTACTCCCAGCTACTTGGGAGGCTGAGGCAAGAGTTAGAGCTCTAACCACTTGAGTCCAAGAATTAGAGATTGCTGTGAGCTATGATGCCACAGCAGTCTACCCAAGGTGACAGAATGAGACTCTGTCTCAAATAAAAGTTAAAAAATCTAATGATATGATATGTAGCTCAGCAGCTAGAGTGCCAGCCACATACACCAAAGCTAGTGGGTTTGAACCCAACCTGGGCCTGCCAAACAACAATAACAACTACAACCAAAAAAAAAAAACCAGCCAGGTGTTGTGGTGGGCACCTGCAGTCCCAGCTACTTGGGCAGCTGAGGCGAGAGAATCGCTTAAGTCCAAGATTTTAAGGTTGTAAGCTGTGATGCCATGGCGCTCTACCAAGGGTGAAAAAGAAAGACTCTCTCTCTCTCTCTCAAAAAAAAATCAAAAACAACTAACTAATGATAATTACATGTGAAAGGCATAGCATATGTGAATGTGAAACACTAGGCTTCTAGTGTCAGAGACCCAAGTTCCAATCCCAGATTCACTATTTATTAGTTATTTCACTTTGGACTTAACTCTCTGGACTTTAGTTTCTTTGCCAAGAAAAGTAGAGATAATAATACTTTCATAATAATTAAGAAGATTATTATAATAATGAAAGTAGTTATAACAGTACCTAATGTCTACTGAGTCCTTACTAGGTACCATACATCATATATGTACTTCCTTCATGGAGTCCTCAGAACAAGGACTGTATCTTACTGGCAGGTGAGGACACAGGCTCAGAGAGGTGATGTAATCTGCCCAAGGTCACATGGGTAAGTCAGAGGTAGAATGGAAACCCATGTGTGTCTGTTTCCAAAGCCTTAACCAGTAATGCCAATAGTGTGAAAGCACCTAGGATAGGGCCCGTATAATAGCAGCTTGATAAATGTTAGTGGGTTATTACAAAACATCATTTCCATAATCAACTACAAGTACAAATCCATAGCATTGATACAGCATCACCAGAGAAAGTGCTATTTCACATAAACACTACAGACCTTGCCATTTCAAGATGTCAAAACTTGGTCAATTTTAAACATGTTTAAAAATAGAAGTATTAAATACGTCTCTGACTTCTTTCATGGAAGATACCAAACATAATTTACTCTCTGGCTGATGGATGCAAGCTCATTATTACAAACATACCTTACAGTATTGTGTTATGATATGTAATACCAGTACTGTGTAACTTGTGGGCCTTTCTCTTTTAATGTCAGCCTATACTTTGCTCTCAATTTATTTCCTCTGTTAACTTTTCCACCCTTTTTCTATACTGCTGCTTATAATCTGCTAGAAAGGAGAGAGCACATATACCACCAAAATTATTAAAGTTCCCATATAAATAAAAGTACACAAGCTTTAAATAAGAGGCTAACAAACTCTTCAATGGTGATAAAGGACATGTGCCATTGCCAGAGTTTTTCAACAGTTACTTTTTATGTGCTCTGAGGCCTCTTTCTTATTTTCTGGCTGTCTTCCAGCGAACTGAAGTTGCCAGATGTCAGATTTCCGCATAAGGGTGGTGTCTTACATTTTTTTTCTTTTAAAACAAACAGAATATTTTGCAAACCTCTTAGCCATCTATAGTTATTAAACCTCCTCAAGGTGGGGCCAAGGTAGATATATTTTCCTTTTTTTACACTGTATTTTCTCAAATTTCATCTCACTGTCAAACTAAGTATATACCTCATTATCTAAAACATCAAATAGGGCGGCGCCTGTGGCTGAAAGGAGTAGGGCACCGGCCCCATATACCAGAGGTAGTGGGTTCAATCCCAGCCCCTGCCAAAAACTGCAAAAAATAAATAAATAAATAAATAAATAAATAAAACATCAAGTAAAGAATTAGTCTAACTCCCATATGATTACTTAAGAGCTACTCTGTTACAAGGAGGAGTAATCCTTATGACCTGAAAGAGTTAAAACTTCTCCCTGAGAACCCTTTACTCACCAAAAAATGACTCAGAAGCAGAGCAGAATCTGGCTCAATAAATACTTTTGCTGACTGACCTCCTACTCTGTTGGAATGAGTGCGTAATCGCTGAGGAACACACACCCTAGAAGGGAACTTAAGTTGGAGCCTCGCTAAGTTACATGATTCATGCGTGAGACCAGAAAGTAGGTCTTGATGTCCTCTCTTTTACGTATAATATGATGAATTTCATCTGTCTTCTCTGCCCTGTACACACTATGAAAAGCAACTATTATGATTCGTGCCAGGGCCATTTTAGAGGCCTGAGCATGTACTTTGAAACTTAACCATGAATTGCTTCTATAAGCTCTTCCACCAACTCCAGCTGGAAGTAAAAAGACCTTCAGAGGAAATCAGAACACAGATGGGCTTGAGAGCAAGCGAGAAAATTAATGCCTGTATGGCATGATTTCAGGGACACGAAAAAAGTTTGCTGCGAAAACCACACTTCCTTCCCTTGCTGCTGACTGCCTGCATTTCCACCTCTGGGGGGGTCATTTGACATTTGAAATATAAATATCCTTGGAAAGAAAATTCTTTGAACCTTTTAGAATGTAAACTTTGTGAGGGAAGAGATTTTTTTGTCTGTTTTTTTGTTCAGTGGTCTATAGCAGTACCCAGCACATAAAACATTTGCAAATTTTGGAGGAACAAATAACTTATGGAACTTTAAGAAAATATATGAAACTGTTTATAACAAAATCTCCAAGTTCTACTTCTCTAAAACTAGAATAACTATTTCTTCCCTACAAACGGTTTTACTTTTCAGCTTGCCTATATATGTGTGACACTGATACCAGTGTCACACAAATCTTCTAGGTCAAGCATTAAGACCTCAGACTTCTCCTTCACCCTGTACAGCTGACATTACACTAATAACACTGAGTATCTAACAAATACCTAAACCAGGTATGTTTCATTGTCTATGTTCTTTTCACTTCAAACATTACTTCTTTTAAATCTCACTGGTTCTTTCTTCTAAACATTCTCGACTTACATTTTTCTCTGTTTCTCCAACACTGTACTAAGAAACTTTTCAAATAGTAAAGGTGAAAGAACTGTATACCCACCATTTAGAATCTTCCATTAGTATCTTACTCCAGCCACTTTATTACATATCATCCATCACTTTATTCCTTTATCAATCCATGTTTTTTATGCATTTCAAATATACACATATATGCATAGTTTTTATTTTGATGCATTTCAAAATAAACCATAGACATTTTCCTCAAAACTTCAATATATTTATCTTTACTAAATTTCAATATTTGCTTAGAATTTTTATTTTTATTTATTTACTTACTTTTGAGACAGAGTCTCACTATGTCACCCTCAGTAGAGTCCTGTGGCATCACAATTCACAGCAACCTCAAACTCTTGGGCTTATGCCATTCTCTTGACTCAGCCTCCCAAGCAATTCTCTTGCCTCAGCCTCCCAAGTAGCATGGCTTTGTTGTTGTTGTCATTGTTATTTGGCAGGCCCAGGCCAGTTATTTGCCAGCTCCAGAGTATGTGGTTGGTGCCCTAACCGCTACGTTACAGGTGCTGAGCCTACTTAAAATTTTTAAAAGTATCTTTTCCCTCTTTTCTTAGCCAATGTTACAATTCTTTTCTCCCCATTAAAGTGTTAGTTAAACTGATTAATCTTCATAAAATGCTAATTTTTATATATTACTCAGTTGCTTAAGAATTTACAAGGTCTGGCATGGCACCTGTGGCTTAAGCAGCTAAGGCACCAGCCACATACACCTAAGCTGCCAGCCCAGGCCCACCAAACAACAATGACGGCTGCAACCAAAAAAATAGCCGGGCATTGTGGTGGGTACCTATAGTCCCAGCTACTTGGGAGGCAGAGGCAGGAGAATCACTTGAGCCCAGGAGCTGGAGGTTGCTGTGAGCTGTGATGCCAAGGCACTCTACCCAGGGGGATAGCTTGAGGCTCTGTCTCAAAAAAAAAAAAAAGAATTTATAAGGTCTTCCTATTTTCTATAATTCATTCACATATTCAAATATTTCAAATACATATAACAAATATTTATCAAGCCAAATTCTCATACAGGCTAAAACTTTGGCTGTACTAGGTAGACTAATCATTGGATAACCTTTTACCCAATACTTTATTTATTCCCTAATCCTGTTGGTGGCTGAAAAGAGCATTTAGACTCTCCTCCATTGTTTTAAGCAATTCAACTCCTATCCCAAAATACCTACCCTACCAAGAAAAAAAATGAAATGTGAGGACTGATTTCACAAGGAGATATTCAGGCTTATCTATTCAGTGAGGAACAGGAAGAGATTCTTAAATCTGCAGTAAGCAGGGCGGTAGCTCAGGTCTATCATCCTAGCACTCTGGGAGGCCAAGGCAGGTGGATTGCTTGAGCTCATGGGTTGAAGACCAGCCTGAGCATGAGCAAGAGCAAGACCCTGTCTCCACTAAAATAGAAAAAATTGAGGCAAGAGGATCGCTTGAGCCCAAGAGTTGGAGGTTACTGTGAGTTATGATAACTCCATGGCACTCTACCCAGCTTGATGACCTAATACATGGTGAGAGGTAGGGGAATGAGGGAGTGGGGAGAGGGCTGGGGGGTCATGGAGTATGATACATTTCTTAGGGGCAGGACATAATTATAAGAGGGAATTTACCTAACAAATGCAATCAGTGTAACCTAATTCTTTATACCCTCAATGAATCCCGAACAATAAAAAAAAAAAAAATCTGCAGTGATTTTTTTTTTTAAGCACTTCAAGGATATATTACCACTTTCTATATGCTAATTCCTTTGGCAGTGACCTCCTAATCAGCCTTCTCTGATGACTTGTTCAGAAGATGTTGGGGGAAGGAGGATAAATAACAGTTTCTGCCTCCAAGAAGCTTAGCTTAGTCCCTATCACTTCCCAAAACATATTCTGAGGACACTAATCTTTGTGCTCTGAAATGCAAGAGCTCTGTGGTCATCACAAATTCAAGATATTTCCCTCTTGAAGGGGCATAAAAAAATGCTAATATATTAAAGACTGGGACAATCTACTCAAGAATTCTTTGTATTCCAAGATTTCTAAATTTGTCTGGCCACAGTACAGAATAATCAGTGCAGTCCTATCCAAACAGAATGGTCTCTGCCCTCATAAGACACTTTCTGCCTAGAACTTGTTTCTTTGTTAACTGACAGGTTCCACCTATTGAAACACTTCCCACTCCCTGCCTCCTCCAAATGAAGCCACCTCTCCTGCTCAAGCCCAGTCCATGTGCACACTGCAAGCCCTACAGCCCTTGCTCTTTTATCACCTTGCAGATTTGAGAGACATTGGATTGGACACATAAAAGTTATCACCATAAGAGTGAATGTATTGATGACAACACATTCAGAAATAAAATTTACACTGTACATCATGCAACCCAAGCATCCAAAAGAATAAGCAAAACAATGTCGCACAAAAATACAATGGGATATTATTCAAGATTAAAAAGGAAGGAAATTCTGACCCATGTTACAACATGGGTGAACCCTAAACCCTTGATGCTAAGTGAAATAAGCCAGACACAAAAGTTCTCATACCATAGACTTCACTTACATGAAGTACCCAGAGTGGTCAAATTTATGGAGACAGAAAGTAGAATGGTGGTAGCTGGGGGGAAAAGGAGATGAGGAGTTAATGTTTAATGACTACAAGATTTCTGTTTAAGAAAATGAAAATGTTCTGCAGGTGGATAGTGGTGATGGCTGCAAAATAATGTGAAAAATTGGTGCAACAGAATTATATACTTTAAAACCAATTAAAATAGAAAACTTCATGTTATGTATATTTACCACAAAAAAATAAAAAAAAAAAACATATTTCAGCTTGGCGCCTATGGCTCAAGCAGCTAAGCAGCCAGCCACATACACCTAAGGTGGTGGGTTCAAATCCAGCCCGGGCCTGCCAAACAACAATGATGGCTGCAACCAAAATAATAGCCGGGCGTTGTGGCAGGCGCCTGTGGTCCCAGCTACTTGGGAGGCGGAGGCAGAAGACTCGCTTGAGCCTAGGAGTTAGAGGTTGTTGTGAGCTGTGATGCCACAGCACTCTACCCAGGGGGACAGCTTGAGGCTTTGTCTCAAAAAAAAAAAAAAAAAAAACATATTTCATAGGCCAGGCTATAATCCTAGCACTCTGGGAGGCCAAGGTAAGAGGATTGCTTAAGGTCAGGAGTTTAAGACCAGCCTAGACAAGAGTGAGACCCCTATCTCTACCAAAAATAGAAAAACTAGCCAGACACTGAGGCACATGCCTGTAGTCCCAGCTACTCAGGAGGCTGAGGCAGGAGGATCTCTTGAACCTAGGAGTTTGAGGTTACTGTGAGCTAGGCTGACATCACAGCACTCTACCTGGGGTAACAAAGTGAGACCCTGTTTCAAAATAAACCAATAAATAAACAAACAAATAAATATATTTCATAGAATGCAAGAGAATATAAAAGAAGGGCTGAGAGACTTTGGCAATTTTTTAGAAGCAACATATCTACAAGTCTGGACATATTTTATTAAAAGTTTCCTGAGATTACCATAAACTTTTACCCTGATGATAATGATATCAAATGGCTTACTAAGTAGTTTCCAGTCAAGGTCTGAACTTGGTACACACTGAGGATACTGAACTTCTGCCCTTCCAGGCTGTCCTGCAGCCTACTCTGTTCTCTATTCTCTGACCCTCAAGAACTTCATCAAGGCCTTTCTGGCCTCTGCCTTCCACTTGGGTTCAGCCAATAAGTATCACCAGGAGGAGCTCTCAAGGCAGCAGGGTGTTTCCTCCCCTGACTCTCTCCTGCTGTGCTGTGAGTTGGCTGCCTAGCTCTATTGCAGGCCACAGCTACCATCAGAAGCCCCTTCAAAACAGCTCTTTCTCTTTTATCAGATAACCATCTTGTCCCCTACCCCTTCAGGAGTGGGGTGGTTCTCCTGCTAGTGCTGGTATACAGTACAATCCTTTGTTATTTTCCCTAAACTTAGCCATTCTGTTTGAAATTGGCCTCCACAAATTTGATGGTGACTTTGTTTTCTGCGGGCCCCTGGGTGACACATGCCCAGAAGATTTATTAGGATTTATAAGAATTCTGCTAGGGTGACATCTGTGGCTCAAGGAGTAGGGTGCAGGCCCCATATACCGGGGATGGCCCTGGCTAAAACTGAAAAAATAATAATAATAATTATGCTAGAAAATAATAGAGACAGAGTGTAGAAAACTATAAAAAATAGTTCCCTATGTCCACCATCCTAATCCAGGTAAGAGATAAGCACTAGAGATATAAATTTTTTTCGTTTGTTTCTCACTCTATTATCCCAGGTTATAGTGCCATAGAGTCACAGCTTACATCAACCTCAAGTTCCTAGGCTTGAGTGATTCTCTTGCCTCAGGCTTTGAAGCAGCTGAGACTACAGGTGCTCACCACAATGCCCACCTATTTTTTAGTAGAAACAGGGTCTCACTCTTGCTCAGGCTGGTCTCGAACTCCTGAGCTCAAGCAATCCACCCATTTCGGCCTCCCAGAGTGCTAGGATTACAGGGGTGAGCCACTGAGCCTGGCCCTAGTTATAAATTTTGAAGCCTTTAAAAAAATACTTAAGGCTGGGTATAGTGGGTCACACCTATAATCCTAGCACTCTGAGAGCCCAAGACAGGTGCACCATCTGAGTTCAGAAGTCCTTGAGACCAGCCTAAGCAAGAATACCCCATCTCCACTAAAATCAGAAAAACCAGTCAAATGTTGTGTCAGGCAACTATAGTCCCAGCTACTCAGGAGGCTGAGGCAAGAGGAGCTCTTAAGCTCAAGAGTTTGAGGTTGCTGTGAGTTATAAGGCCCTGGCACTCTACCCAGAGCACGTGAGTGAGACTCTGTCTCAAAAATAAATTAATTAATTAAATAAATAAATATTTAGAAAACTTAATACCTAGATTTCCTATAACCTTCCTCCCCCGACATTAGCCAGTATATTCTTCAAAAAAGCACTGGTGTTACCTTCTTCATTCTTCCTAATATTTCCCAATCCATAATACAATTTTTTTTTTTGAGACAGAGTCTCAATATGTTGCTCTCAGTAGAGTGTCATGGTATCATAGCTCACAGCAACCTCAAACTCTTGGGCTCAAGTGATTCTCTTGCCCCATCCTCCCAAGTAGCTGGGACTACAAGGGCCCCCCACAACGCCCAGCTATTTTTTTTTGTTGTAGTTGTCATTCTTGTTTTAGCAGGCTGGGCCAGATTTGAACCCACCAGTCCTGTTGCATGTGGCTGGCACCCTAACCACTGAGCTATGAGCACCGAGCCTGTAATACAAATTTAAATTCTGAGCCAAGAAGAGAGTACAAGAAAAACACTTGAAGAAATTGGCCTGGGAGAATATTTTATGAGAAGGACACCCCCCCACCCCCCCAGCCCCGAGCAATTGAAGCAACACTAAAAATACATTACTGGGATCTCATAAAATAAAAATCTTTTTTTTTTTTTTTTTTTTTTGTAGAGACAGAGTTTCACTTTATCACCCTCAGTAGAGTGCTGTGGCATCACACAGCTCACAGCAACCTCTAACTCCTGGTCTTAGGCGAGTCTCTTGCCTCAGCCTTCTGAGCACCAGATGCCACCCCCAAACTAAAAAGCTTTTGCACAGCCAAGAGCACAGTCAGTAAAGCAAACAGACAACCTTCAGAATGGGAGATTTTTGCAGGTAGTCTCTGACAAAGGTCCAATAACTAGAATCTACAGAGAACTCAAACTAATCAATAAGAAAAGAACAAATAACCCCATTTCTATGTGGGCAAGAGACTGGAACAGAAACTTCTCTGATGAAGACAGGGACATGGCCTACAAACACATGAAAAAATGCTCATCATCCTTAATCATCAGAGAAATGCAAATCAAAACCACTTTAAGATATCATCTAAGTCCAGTAAGATTAGCCCACATCACAGAATCCCAAAACTACAGATGTTGGCATGGATATGGAGAAGAGGGAACACTTCTATACTCCTGGTGGGAATGCAAGCTAATACTACCTTTTTGGAAAGAAGTTTGGAGAACACTCAAACTCCAAGGAACTAAAAGTAGACCTACTGTTCAATTCCATAACTCCTCTACTAGGTATAAAGGAAAAATTATAAAATCAAAAATCATTTACAACAAAGACATTTACACCAGAATGTTTATTGCAGCCCAATTCATAATTGCCAAAACATGGAAATAGCCCAAGTACCCAATGACCCATGAATGGATTAACAAATTGTGGTATAATATGTACACCATGGAATACTATGCAGCCATAAAAAAGAGACTTCACATCTTTTATGTTTACCTGGATGGAGCTGGAACATATTCTTCTTAGTAAAGAATTCAAGAATGGGAAAAAAAGTATCCAATGTACTCAATACTACTATGAAATCAATATATAACCCCCTACACACTCATAGGAACTGCACAACATAACTCGAGTCCAGAAAGCAGAAGAGAAGGGGCGGTCGGAGGGGAGGGGGGATATGAGAGGAGGGAGGTATTTGGGGGGGACCTCACCTAATGTGCATGATGCAATGGTACATTTCAAAACTATTAAGAAATGAGTATAATTGTGATGGTATGTTACTTAGTTCAATGTAAGCATTTCACATTGTATAGCGAAGCAGTACCCTGAACCCCATAAATGCATCAATGTACAAAGTTATGACTTAATAAAAAATAATTTTAGGCTTGGCGCCTATAGCTCAAGTGGCTAAGGTGCTAGTCACATATACCTAAGGTGGCAGGTTCGAATCCAGCCCAGCCCGCCAAACAGCAAAATGATGGCTGCAACCAAACAGCTGGGCATTGTGGCGGGCACCTGTGGTCCCAGCTACTTGGGAGGCTGAGGCAGGAGACTCGCTTGAGCCCAGGAGTTAGAGGTTGCTGTGAGCTGTGATGTCATAGCACTCTACCCAGGGGGATAGCTTGAGGCTCTGTCTCAAAAAATAATAATAATAATTTTTAAAAAATAAATAAAAATAAATAAATTCTAAGCCAGGCACAGTGGCCTACACCTGTAATCCCTGCAACGTGGGAGGCAGGAATGTCAGGAATAGCATGGAATTCCCTGGTCTTTGTTTCCCAGAACCAAAGAACAGAGTCTGAAACCAAGTCTGAGACAGATCAAACCAGATAACTCAGGTATTTCAAACAAGCAGTTTTAATTGCAAAGGCAGAAAACAAAGTGAAAGCACATCCCCAAAGAGGGATGGGTCTATCTCGGAATGAAGACTCTGGGGTCTTAATTCATCTCTAATGATACACTAAGCAGTGGTAAGAATATTCTTTATTTTTCTCAGAAAGAGATTACTTAGAACTCAGGGCCCTCCCCATTTCTAACCTTAAGGAGTCACTTCCAGGAGTTGCCATGGCAATTGTCAACTGTCATGGGACTGGTGGGTGATTGTTACTATGCTAATGAGACTAAGTAGGACAAAAGGCCACCTTAAGTCATGAGTTCCAGGTTCTGCACATGCTCCCAACTTGGAAAAGTTCCTGTCCTCAGGTTTCCTGCCCTGGTGGGCTAAATGCTAGACATTCATAGATGTTCACTGGTCTTTGCTCCCCTTCTGTAGTGGAAGGTGTTAAACTGTTCGCCAGCTTTAGGCTGTTGGCCTGTACCTGCTATCTACCCCTAACAGGAGGATAGCTTGAGGCCAGAAGTTCAAGATCAGCCTGAGCAACATAGTGAGAGCCCGTCTCTACAAAACATGAAAAAGTTAGCTAGGTGTGGTGCTGCACACCTGTATTGCCAGTGACTCAGGAAGCTGAGGCAGGAGGATCACTTGAGTCCAGGAGTTTGAGGCTGCAGTGAGCCATGATGATACCACTGCACTCCAGCCTGGGCAACAGAGCAAGACCCTGTTTCTTAAAAAAAAATTCTGAGCTCCTAGAACAAAATTTCTGAAGAGACTTCCTAAACCAAAAGAAAACAGATACCATTTCTCCTTTCTCGTGTGCTCCTGCCCAGGAGAGTGCTGGAGCAGCACAGGTGCATCTCTGCCTACCTGGAACAAGCTGGGACAGAGGTTCCTCTTTGCAGGGCTCCCCAGGAAAGTCTCTTTCAAAAGAATATGCTTTCATGAGCATCTGGAAATTTAAAATGGAACTAAATTCTCCAGAAAACATTATCTTTGGGGAATGAGAATTCACTTAAAAAATTTCAAGTCCCAGCTTGGTGCCTGTAGCTCAGTGAGTGAGTAGCTGGCCACAGTGAGCTGGCTCAGTGAGTAGGAAGCTGGTGGGTTCGAACTTGGCCCAGTCCTGCTAAACAATGACAACTGCAACCAAAAAACAGCCAGGCCTTGTGCTGGACACCTGTAGTCCCAGCTACTTGGGAGGCTAAGGCAAGAGAATCACTTAAGCCCAAGAGTTTGAGGTTGCGGTTAGCTGTGATGCCAGGACACTCTACCAAGGGCAACATAGTGAGACTCTATCTCAAAAAAAAAAAAAAAAAAAAAATTTCAAGTCCCAACAATGAGAAGGAATATTTAACCTCAAATAAAGCAACTGCACATTTCTCTTGTATTTGATAATAAAGGGCTATCTAAAGTGTTTCCTTCCTTTGTGTAAAAGGAGGTATCAGAAAATGCAATGTGAATCTGCTTCAGGAAGGAAGGAAATGAAAGAAGCTAGGAAAACAGCATTTCCTCCTTGGTTTACGTCACTGGAATTCACTCTGCACAGAAGGTCGGCAGTGACCACCAGGTGATTCCTCAGAGAACTAGCAACAGACGAATAGGAAAATTAGAGCCCATCTTGATCATGGCCCCTCATGGGGCTGAGTGGCACAGCCTGGGCCATCTGCTGTCCTTCAAAGGTGCCTAAGGTGCATGCTGCTGAGGACTGCAGCATTCACTCCCTTACTCGTCAAGTGAACTCTGGTCCAACAGGCTATGGATTGTTGGGCTATGAGAACAAACCTGCTCTGGCTTAGGTGAGATAATCAGAGAAACTGGGGTAGAAAGATAAATAAATCTGCTGTCATAAACTGTCTTACAATTTCTATTGCAACACTTTGCTTATTTCAAACTGGCCCCAAGTTGGAAGGCAACAACCTGAGATACAACAGGATACAAGTCAGCGTTTCTACCAGTCATGGGAAGGCCTCTCAGTCCTTCTCAGGATTTATTTATATTCTGTTTTATTTATTATTTATTTATTTTGAGACAGAGTCTCACTATGTTGCCCAGGCTAGAGTGCCATGGTGTGAGCCTAACTCACAGTAACCTCAAACTCCTGGGTTCAATCTATTGATCCTCCTGCCTCAGCCTCCCAAGTACCTGGAACTACAGATGCCCACCATGACATCTGGCTAATTTTTTCTATTTTTAGTAGAGATGGGATCTTGCTGTTGCTCAGGCTGGTCTTGAACTCTTGACCTCAAGCAATCTCAGAATTTAAACTGAACAAACTTTGTCTAAAACAACCAGACACTTCTGCAAAAACTCTTGACAGGCTAGGCGTGGTGGCTCACACCCTAGCACTCTGGGAGGCTGAGGCAGGTAGACTGCTTGAGCTCAGGAGTTCAGAGACTAGCCTGAGCAAGGGTGAGATTCCATCTCTAAAAACAGCCAGACACTGTCACTACAGCAGGTGCCTATAGTCTCAGCTACTTGGGAAGCTGAGGCAAGAGAATCACTTGAGCCCAAGAGTTTGAGGTTGCTGTAAGCTACAATGTCATGGCACTACCAAGGGCAACAAAGTGAGACTCTGTCTAAATAAATAAATATAATATAATATAAAAATAAATAAAATAAACATTTTTGACAAAAGACAAAATTTAAGAAAGCTTTTGGACTGACTCTCATGGTATAGCAGTCTTAATTAACTTACAACTTCCACTCAGCACTCAATAAGCTGATATTTTCCCTCCCTTTTTACCTTTTTTTAAAAACAATTACTTATACAGAGGGTGCTAAAAAACTGTATTCACATTTTAAGAAAGGAAAAAACTGTTCTAAAATTGTAATACTCAATATATACCAATAACATCTTTTGTCACACTTGAGCACCTTGGGTAATGGCAGAAGTCAAACCTGACGTATTATAATTTTTTTCTTTTTCTTTTTTTTAATTTTTTTAATTAAAACATAGCTGTGTACATTAATACTATCATAGGGTACAGAGTGTTTCCATATACAATTTGAAACATTCTCATCCAATTGGCCAACAGAGCCTTCATGTCATTCTCATAGTCATTGTGTTAAGACATTTATATTCCACATCTAGAGAGATTCACATGTACCCTTATAGGATAGATCATAGGCATGTTTTGTGTTTTTTTTTCCTTGAGACAGAGCCTCAAGCTGTCCCCCTGGGTAGAGTGCTGTGGCCTCACAGCTCACAGCAACCTCCAACACCTGGGCTCAAGTGAGTCTCCTGCCTCAGCCTCCCAAGTAGCTGGGACCACAGGCATCTGCCACAATGCCTGACTATTTTTTGGTTGCAGCCGTCATTGTTATTTGGCAGGTCTGGACTGGATTCGAGCCTGCCACCTTAGGTGTTTGTGGCTGGTGCCTTAGCCACTTGAGCAACAGGCACCGAGCCTTTTTTTTTTTGTCTCAACAAAGAGACAGAGTCTGTGTTGCCCTCAGTAGAGTGTGGTAATGTCACAGCTCACAGCAACCTCCAACTCTTGGGCTTAAGTAATTATCCTGCCTGAGCCTCCCAAGTAGCTGGGACTACAGGCGCCAGCCACAACGCCCAGCTTTTGTTTTTTTTTGTCATTTTTTTTTTTTTTGTCATTGTTGTTTAGCAGGCCCAGGCCGGGTTCGAACCCACAAGCCTCTGTATATGTGACTGATGCCGTAACCACTGTGCTAAGGGCTCCAAGCCAAGTATTATAATTTTAATACACTTGTTTCCTTTCTTAAAATGCATATACATTTTGGGGGCCAGGGGTACCCTTTGTATATTTCTATATCAGTTTTGTCTTCTTTTTTTTTCCTTGAGTCTTATTATGTTGCCCTTGGTAGAGTGTCCTGGCGTCACAGCTCACAGCAATCTCAAACTCTTGGGCTTAAACTATTCTCTTGCTTCAGCCTCCCAAGTAGCTGAGACTACAGGCACCTGCACAACGCCCAGATATTTGTGGTTGTTTGGCAGGCTGGAACTGGGTTCGAATCTGCCAGCCCCGGTTTATGTGGCTAGCACCCTAGCTGCTGAGCTATATATAGGCGCTGAGCCAGTTTTGTCTTTTTTTTTTTTTGAGACAGAGCCTCAAGCTATCCCCCTGGGTAGAGTGCCATGGCATCACAGCTCATAGCAACCTCCAACTCCTGGGCTCAAGCGAGTATCCTGCCTCCGCCTCCCAAGTAGCTGGGACCACAGGCGCCCACCAGAACGCCCGGCCATTTTTTGGTTGCAGCCATCATTGTTGTTTGGCGGGCCCAGGCTGGGGATTTGAACCTGCCACCTTAGGTGTACGTGGCTGGCACCTTAGCCGATTGAGCCACAGGCGCTGAGCCTCTTTTCACTCTCTTGATGGTGTCCTGTGCGGTACAAAGATCTAAAATTTTTATGAATCTTTATTTTTTCTTTTGGTTGCTTATACTTTCAATGTAATATCTAAGAAATTGTTGCCTAATCCCAGGTCATAAGGACTTTTTACGATTATTTTTAATTGTGGTAGAATATGGCTAATAAAATTTACCATCTTGATCAGTGGTTCTCAGTTTGTGGGTCACAACCCCTTTGTAACAATGAAAATACATCCTGCATATCAGATATTTATATTATGATTCATAACAGTAGCAAAATTACAGTCATGAAGTAGCGACAAAAATAGTTTTATGGTTGGGGGTCACCACAACCTGAGGAACTATATTAGTTGAGAACCACTGAATTCTTGATCATTTTTGAGTGTGCAGGTCAGTGATTGTACATTGCTGTGCAAACCATTACTACTGTTTATCTTAAATCTTTTTATCTCCTACTCCCTGGCAACCACCATTCTACTTTCTGTCTCTGAATTTGACTATGCTAGGTACCTCATGTGCAGTCATACAGTATTTGTGTTTTTGTGACTGACTTTTTTCACTTAGCATAATATTCTCAAAGTTCATTCATGTTGCAGCATGTGTCAGAATTTCCTTTTTAAGGCAGAGCAGTATTAGCATTCATATATATGTGTGTGGTGTGTGTATATGTATGTATATACACATACACCCCAAATTTTGCTTATTTATTCATTGGTTGATGGATACTACTCTTTTTGTTGTTGTTGTTGTTGTTGTAGAGACAGAGTCTCACTTTATCGCCGTTGGTAGAGTGCCGTGGCATCACACAGCTCACAGCAACCTCCAACTCCTGGGCTTAGACAATTCTCTTGCCTCAGCTTCTCTAGTAGTTGGGACTACAGGTGCTCGCCACAATGCTCGGCTATTTTTTTGTTTGCAGTTTGGCCGGGGCCGGGTTTGAACCTGCCACCCTTAGTATATTGGGCCGGTGCCCTACCCACTGAGCCACAGGCGCCACCTAAGGACACTACTCTTAGCAGTGGTTTAATTTTTTTTTTTTAGACAAAGTCTCAAGCTGTTTTCCTGGGTAAGAGTGCCATGGCAACATCATAGTTCACAGCAATCTCCAACTCTTGGGCTTAAGCAGTCTTCTTGCCTCAGTTTTTTGTATTTTTAGTAGAGATGGGGTCTCGTTCTGCCTCAGGCTGGTCTTGAATCCGTGAGCTCAGGCAGTCCACCTTCCTTGGCCTCCCATAGTGTGGGGATTACAGGCATGAGCCACTATGCCCAGCTAAGGGTCATGTAATTATGAACTTTCCTGCAATACATGGATCTGAGATTAAAGTCTAGTATTCTGCCTTCCAGTCAGTAGATTGATCTAGTTCAGTTAAATGCTTTTGATCTATATATAGGGCAGTGTACCAGGTCTGTTAGTAGGAAGTGTGGGGTTGGGGTGAGTAAAATACTGAAACAGAAAATAGTCCTTCGTTATAAAAAAGGAGTTGCATTATAGTAACCAAATAGTAGAAGAGACCCATGGGAGAGGGGGAAAACAACCCTTGCTTTAGAATGGAAGAAAGTCTTTTTTTTTTTTTTTTTTGAAACAGAGTCTCCCTTTGTCGCCCTTGGTAGTGTGCTGTGGTGTCATCCCTCATAGCAACTTCAAACTCTTGGCCTCAAGCAATCCTTTGGCCTCACCCTCCCAAGTAGCTACAGGCACCCAGCACCATGCCTGGCTATTCTTAAAAATGGGGTCTGGCTCTTGCTTAGGCTGGTCTCGAACCTGTGAGCTCAGGCAATCACCCACCTCAGCCTCCCAGAGTGCTAGAATTACAGATGTGAGCCACTGCACTGGGCCTGGAAGAAAGTCTTAACAGAAGTAGCTTTTGAGTTTGGCCTTTGAGGATAGGAAGACTGGAAGAGGACTTTTAAGTTAGAGATACAAGTTTGCAAAGACATTGAGATTAAGCCACATAGTGTTGTGTGTATGGTGTTTTGTTTGCTTTTAGAGAAGATTGAGGGGTGGGTAGTATAGATTTGTGGTTTGTTTCACAGATAGTAACACAGAAAATTGGAAGGAGAGGACTAAGTCAGAGGATAGGCTCCAGTGGCCTCTGAGACTGCCCACCTGAGCACCCCAGGAGCTGGCAGGTGGCGGCAGCCCTTGTTTGAGACTCCCTCTTGGGCCCAGGACAGATGTGGCTCTAAATCTAGCACATGCTCACTGAAGCAGTTTAAGGGCTTGAATATGAATCAAAAGCAGATAGTAGCTTGGTGCCTGTGGCTCCAGTGGCTAAGGCGCCAGCCACATACACCAGGGTGGCAGGTTCGAATCCAGCCTGGGGCCACCAAACAACAATGACGGCTGCAACCAAAAAATAGCCGGGCGTTGTGGTGGACGCCTGTGGTCCCAGTTACTCAGGAGGCTGAGGCGGGAGACTAGCTTGAGCCCAGGAGTTGATGCCACGGCACTCTACCCAGGGGACAGCTGGAGGCTCTGCCTCAAAGAAAAAAAAGAAGCAGATAGTACTGAATAACAAGTAGCAGTCATTGGTACACATTTGGTGAGTAGGCATTTTCTTCTCCTGTGCTGCTGAAATGGTGGAAGTTAGCTGAACTCAGTATGAAATGTAAGTACATCAAGGCAAATGAGAGCCCCAAAGTTCAAAGTGATACACCCAGATGCTGACCTGGAACAAAGATTTCAAGGAGGAGTTCCAAATGCTAGCATGATAATGCAGGTTCCTGAGAGGATTGTTTTGCAGGAAATAATGAAGACATGGCATTTTCAAGACTAGCAGAGCTTGCCCATTTTTAGTCTGCTCCCTTCAAACCTCTGGCACTGAAAACAGCACTTCGTGTACTTAGGCTTAGTGAATGACCACTAGAGTTTCTGGATCTAGAAAGACTTCCTGTAAACTCTCAAAGAAATCCATGCAGTTGGCAGGCTGAAAAAGAATATTCTATGAATAAAAATGCTGTTTGCCAAAACAGACACTTGGTTAGTAATGATTCTTTACCTGTATTGTGTGTGGGTCTGCTGCTACCACTTCTAATCACCATCATGAAAACATTGGGTATAGGTAGAAATAGACAGCTTCTAGAAGAGAAAAACAAAGAATATGCTAAAAGGAGAAATGGTCATATATTCAATTACTGAAGCATTTTGGCTGCTGAAAATAGCTGACTCTGGTTTTGCTGCTAGAGGAGACTTCACCTCTTTTGTTTTTTTTTTTTTTTTTTGAGACAGGAGCCTCAAGCTGTCTCCCTGGGTAGAGTGCTGTGACATCACAGCTCACAGCAACCTCCAACTCCTGGGCTCAAGCGAGTCTCCTGCCTTAAGCCTCCCGAGTAGCTGGGACCACAGGTGCCCGCCACAATGCCTGGCTATTTTTTGGTTGCAGCTGTCCTTGTTGTTTGGCAGGCCTGGGCTGGATTCGAACCCGCCACCTTGGGTGTATGTGGCTGGCGCCTTAGCCACTTGAGCCACAGGCACCAAGCTGAGACTTCACTTTTTAATAGTATTGTCCCAGTGTACAGCATGCCTAGTGTCCATTTGTTAGGGAGGCTGAGTCAGAGGGATCACTTGAGCTGGGAGTTGGAGTCCAACTAGGGAAATATAGCATAATCTTGTCTCTAATATATAATCTCAGCAGCTAGAAGTGTAAGATACTTACAGACTAAAAAAAAGGACTTGAAGTCTTCCTGTGTGTACATATATATATATGTAATCATTGACTGACTACCTACCTATGTGGATAACTTAGGGCAAAGCCTAAAGCTTGTCAGTGATTAAATTTCTTCTGATGCAAAGCTAAGGTTAGAAAATATATAAAAGTACTATTTGCAGGTATATAGCCCTATATTGTGGTATTATCCTCTCATGGATGGTGTTGCTCTTCTGTTCCAGATCTTTTTTTTTTTTTTGAGACGGAGCCTCAAGCTATCCCCCTGGGTGGAGTGCCATGGCATCACAGCTCATAGCAACCTCCAACTCCTGGGCTCAAGCGAGTCTCCTGCCTCAGCCTCCCAAGTAGCTGGGACCACAGGCGCCCGCCACAAC
>CAUYQV010025315.1:0-27228 GCA_963574575.1 Galagoides demidoff | reverse complement strand
TATTGGCCATTGTTCCCCGCTGCTCAACGGCTAAATTACTTGGCCATGCATCTAATAAACTCTGGACCTTTGGCAGTCTTTGATTGCTTAATTATTTTAAAAGCCAGTCTCTGGGACATTTTCCCTTAATTAATTATACTTTCTCCCTATGCTGTTTCTTCAAGAACAGGGCCCGGGATATCTGATACAAGTACACGCTCAATTCTGCCCAAGTTAAAATGCTCCCACTGACTGTCCACTTCGTGCTGGGTACCGAGCAGCTATCTAAATTGGTAGGCACAATTCTAACACTGGAGGGATCCTTTAAAAAGATACATTTACATATCACGAGCTATTTCTTTCTTAGCTAATATCTTAAATAGTAGTAGTAATATAAATGTCAGGAACTGAGACTTAAAGAGGAATGTTAGGTTTAAGCATATTGCCATCCCTAACTTCTGGATGGGACTTAACAAACAGTAAAATGGGAAGTTTAGGGTGCCACTGACACACATCCCTGGTGGACCTCACTAATGCATTATGGCATTTTCCATCAGAGCTTTTCCCTACACATTACTCCGGAAAGATCCCATCACTCAACCCTTACACAGGAGGAAACCAACATGCCAACTCCAACATCAACCAAACCTTTTATTTACAAAGACGTTATGGCATAAGGCACAGCTTTGCAATCCATCACATGATAGTTTATTCCACAGTAACCAGTAACTCGGTAAGAGATCACCCACCAAGGTTCCATGTGCAACAACTTGTTACATGGTAGCAAAATCTGCAACTTAGTTTGATACACAGTAACTTGTTCCATAAAAACAGACCATCCACCAGAAACCAAACCATGTGATTCTTAACCAAGCCAAAATTCCTAGCTTAATTTCCTCAAAAGAAACGTTTTTTCTTTCTTTCATTATTTATACATCCGTACTTAATATCCTTGCACATTAACCTCAGCTCATACCTGGAAGCATGGCTGCTATAAATCAGGTGTTTTCAGTCTGATTCATGTGCCACCTGAATACCTGTTTAGCAATGAAACTGCACTGCTAAATAAGCAAGGCTTTGCTGGAAAAATTAATCATTGTCTTTGTCTGATACTTTCATTTAACTTTAAAGTGAGAGTATTAAAATACATACTAAAACTCCTTTTATTATATGGCTTGTGGTTTCAGGTAATCAAAGCTTCTAAGAACACAATTCACACACACACAATCGTCCTAGACAATGTATTCATGTGGTGCCTAGAAATATTTTTAGTTTATTTTAAAACCTTACAAGTAATAGTTTTCATCATAGATGAAATGAAGCCATAATTTTAAAAATGTTTCCCCTTTAGGCTAGAGTCTTTTTTACAATGCCTTCTTGCCAGTTTTTTATTTTACTTTTTTTGGCAAATAGTACAACTACCTTTAATCTCAAAGGAAGAAATTCAGTGACCCCCTATCACATCAGTGGGGCAGGTCTATGCCTCTCCTTTGCCCTTTTCTGAAATTAGAACCACAGTTACTACTTAGCTAGAGCACACGCTCCAGGCAAGTGGACGGATGGAGCCGCGGGCAGGTACAGACACATTACAAGCAAGAGAAGCACCGCACTCACAGGCACCGTCAGTCAGTCACATGACTCAGGACGGCCGGGATCCTCACCCAGCAGTCCACGTGCTCAGATGCCACTGCCCCCAGACAGTGACAACAGACCACTGATGCACTGAGATGAAAACGGGAGGACGGGTAGGAAGGACGCACTCAAGACACAGTGCTGAGATTTCAGAGGACCCAAAGGGAAGGCCTTCCTCTTTACACCCTCCTTCCCTCTCTAGGGCTTCTGGAAAAGAGAGTAACACAAGATAGACAGCACGCGCCCTCCCTAGCACCTGCAGCAAGCTCCATGCTGTTAGGCAGATGCAAAGTCTGGGGGACAGCTGGGGTTGTGAGTACAGGAGATGGAAAGGCACCCTCCCAACAAAGCCGAAAATCTCCTCCAAAGTCATTTTAGGTTTACTCCTGGCCCCACAGATCTGTGCCCTTCAGAATAGCCCCAGTAATTTATGTTGGCACATTATCAGGCCAGGCGCAATCTAACACCAGGCTTCCCAAGGAACATTCGACCTGGAGGCTTATAACCTCTTTATGCCTTCATATTAAACTGGTAGTAAACCACACTCCTCTGTAAATAAACACACTGATCTTGCTCAGGGATTAATAGGGCTGAGTCTTAATGGTTTGCACAAAGGCTCCTGCCCATGGGTGATGGCAGCTCAGGCCCAGCTGCATTCAGGGGCTGCTGAATGCACTTTCTTTCCCTTAGGGGTGAACACTTCTGTGCTTAACACAGAGAGGCCACCTAGGCTGGATGAAGTCTGCACAGAGAAAGTGACTATGGCCCCAACACTGTTCATCAACAGTCTTCACTCATGGGAATAACTTAATAGCCCAGTTTTCTAATAATGTCATTTTTAGTTTATGAAAAATAAAACCCTTTCAAATGTATGAAAAATGTTTTCATGTCTTTGGCTGGTGGACAGATGAAGGAGAGGAAGCAAGAAGTTGGCACTGGGCCCTCAAACTTGGCCCTGGCCTCCAGGAGGGTCCAAGCAGCCGCCACGGCTTCCAGGCTGGCTCCGCATTTACTGCAGCTCTGATGCTCCCACTGTTATTCTTAGTTTATGAATCACATCATATGGCATCCTGCTTGCACAACCTCGATTCTTTTTGGAAAGAGAACAGGTATTATAAATAATTTCAGTATCTGGGTAAAAAGAAATTTACTTGAAGTATTTGGTTGTCCAGAGAAGTGGACTTTCACCTGTAACCCGGCCTGGTGAAATGCCACTCACCGGGTATGGGACAAGCACCCCAGGTGGGTGAATTTTCCTAGTAATTGGAAAGACCTGAGCCGCAGCATCTGATGTGCACCTGCTTGCAGACCTGGGTCCTGGAGCTGGGGTCACACCCATCACCCCCTTCCCCGCTTCGGTACCAGGGCTCCTGGGCCACTTGCTTGGTTCTGCACTGGGTTTGATGGGCAAGTCACGTGGGAATGATAAGGATTCACTCAGGTGTCATATACTTAGCAAGAGAAAACTTTACTTGAGACACAGCAAGATTTGTCACTGTGTGGCAGGGGAAGGCCACATGTTCCTTCAGATTTATGTCCTCACCTTCAAGTTCCCATCTCACGGGGAAGTTCAAGGACCAGCCAAAATCGTTGTGAAAGCGCCTTCTAAACTAGATTAGACAGCACTATAAAAACACAAGGGGTGCGACCCACCATTAATGTCAGAACTGAAATGTAAACCAGGTTACAACATCACTGTCTATATATCTTTAGGAATCTTTGGCGAGTGAGGTGTGATGTTAACCACACGGTCCTATTTGCACAGACATGCTCACTGCCAAATTTCCACCACAACCAGGTACCCTGAGCCATTTCCCTTTGAGACAGGCCCGAGGCAAAGCGAGACTTACTCAGTGACCCTCTCTGTTTGTCGATCATAAAAGTACAAGCTCTTTAAAACCTGCTCACAAGAAATTTAGGGGATTTACGATTATCAAACACAACTTTTCCTATTATTTTAACAACGCCCCTCTGCCCTTTTGCACTAAATGTGCACACAGACCCAGTGGCTGTTCCTACCACAACAGCCCTGCATGCTCTATAGTTTGCTGGCAGATACCCAGGTCACTATGAAAGTTTTGAGACAGACTGTGTCCACTGTTTTGCTTTCAAGAAACAAAGTCAGCAGCATCCTTTCTGATTCTTCTGAGTCACCTGTGCAAATTCAAACTTGCTTAGCTTTCTGGTGTTACAGGAGGGCTTTAGTTGTCCCTATGTTCGGATTTTTGTGTATCTCAAAACTTTCATAATGACCCACATAATTAGGTTGGTCACCCCATATGGTTTCCTAAATTCCTACAGAATAATACTGATATATACTCTAACACCCAAATGTAAATAATAAAAATACCTGCTCAACCTATGTAGATTTTTTTTAAAATTAAATACCCTGCCACAAATGTTACATTTTAATCTGAGTTTTATTTAACCAACAGTCTGCCACCACGTAGTGAGCAAATATGGACCACAGCCACCGAGGGAGGCCCCACGGGCGCTGGAGAAGTAAAACAAGAACACAGAGCACTGAGTGGTCCCGGTGGCTCTCGGCAGCTTGAGAGGACTGAGGCCTGGTGAGGACCCCAGGTCCAGGCTTGCCAAATTCAGCAATAGCCCGACACTGACCACGGTGGGGATATTTACACCACAGAAGTCGGCAAACATCATGAAGAGTCCCTCCCAGCCTCCCTCTCCCACCGTGCGGAGAAGGTGGCTGTGAAACACGGGTCAGGGTCAGGAACTCCATGTCTTCAGCGGGTATCCCATGATAACACTTGCAAATAAGCAACAACCAGGCACACAAAACGTATGGAAAACAGTGAAAACCTTTCCATCCAACTTTTACATAGAAATTGTTGCACAGTCGTTTTGCACCCACTGCCAATTAGAAATGAAATACAGCTCAAAAGTTCCATATGATGCCGCTGCGCCCAATCGGAGGGTTTTATTGCTGTGTTGTGATTGCCAGATGGCACAGGTGAGCACTGCTGCCAAGATGCAAAACCACTTCATTCTTGAGACTTCTGAACGTTCTCAGCAATAGAACAGGCAGCCTCTTGACAGACACAGGATAAATGCCGTGAGGCAACTAAGCTCAAAGCCAGAGTCCCGGCCAATTATGTGGGCTAAATAAAAGAGCATTTATTAGGTTCACTACGGCATGAGGATTCTCCCACGTTGCATGGCAACTCTGAAGCAGACTCCACTGATAGTAGAGATGAGGAAGCCAGACCCTCTCAGAACCAAACAGCTCTCAACATTGTCATGGCTCAAGTCTCACCGTCAGGGAGATACATATTCATAATCTGCATTTTCTTTTATGGAAGGTTGCCACTGATGTTTTATCTAACATCCTTCACATATAAATTATACCTAAGTCTTATGAAACACAGAATGGGAGAAGAAAGGTTCATCATTTACACTCTGAGTTACACTTTACACCGTGGAATAGACAGCCCTGCCCCCACCAACCAAAGCATCAAAATATTATACGAATGACGGGAGGTTTCTGTTGTTGAAGGAAAAAAATTGCTTATACAAATTTAAAGACAGGTTAACTGTAGTCCACAAAATGGCGAATAAAACGATGCTTGTGAATGGGCTATTTTGGACTATTTCAATGGCATCATGTCCTCAAGTCCAGCCAGAAACCAGCCAGCCTGAGTCTGGTGGGAAGGAGCCAGCCTCCAACGAAAGCCAGGTATGTGGTCCTTCTGCCTGGGATGCCCGTGTGGCAGCTAACCAGGACCCAAGGACACTGCCTCAGCTGCCAGAGCTGCCAGACGCTTTTGTTGGTCCCAAGACAGAGGAAGCCACTGATACCCCAAACCTCAGTGGGGTGTCCACCAGCCACCTCACTGTGCATAGACCTCAGCCTAAGTGTCCCTTCCATGCATCCATGAAACAGTTCACACCCAGGTGGGTGCCCAAGGGACCCAGAGTGCTGGATGCCCAGGAGCCGAGGTAGGAAGGTGAGTGAGATGGATGGTACCGTGCTTGAACAAGAAAAGGCTTAGTGCTTCCTGCACTTGACGCCTCGTTCACCAAGAAATGTGCTTCCCGACACCACTCAGCTTCACTGAGAACATAGACAGGGCAGAAATCGATGGAATTCACTCCAGCTCTTCACAGCATTGCCCAAAATTATCACAAGCAATCAAAATAGCAGGAGAAAATGATAATACATTTATCTTCCAAAAGCGGCCAATGTTTAGTTTAGAAACACAGAGCATATATCAAGTTAATGGAGTAGACAGCATTTCCAGAGTAAGTGAAAACCAAGCAAGAAAAAAGCAATGGTTCATCCCCACGTTGATGTTATTCTTTAAAACTAATGTGAAATGCACACGACATGAAATCCACCATCTCAGCTCAGTGGCATCAGGCACATTCTTGGGGCAGTGCAGCCACCATCATCAGCCACCTGCAGAAGGTTCTCCATCTTCTGAAACAAACTCTACGCCCATTCCAAAGTTTATCTCAATCAAAAATTACGGAGACTCTTCTACAAAACCACTAAGGTGAAAACAAATCACATTCACACTCGTCCACCTCCGCGTGCTATCGAAATGTAAAAGCAACTCCCGAGAGATTGATGACTGTTGTCACTTCCAAACAAATTTCCTAAATAATTAAGCATCTTCATATATAACAAATTAAATTATATGATAAAAACTAAAATTCTCAAAATCTTTCAATTCTGAATCAACTTATACCTTTAAAAGTTACAATCTCAGTCAACTCTTCCGACACAATTCCTTCCCTTTCCCAGCTCAGGCCTTCTGTAACTGACTTCAAAGTGAAACCTTGTATAATAAATAAGAACGCCTGTGAGGACACTGCCCAGCAAATGTCCCCAGTGGTCAAGTTTTCCTGATAGGCAGTTTCTTGGTTCTAGAGACTGATTATTTGAATTCTTATAAAAAAGGAAATAAAAGATCTCAAGTTGGCAATATTTTCCAAATCACTTTGAAACTTTTTATATAACTGTCTAAAATGCATAAATCTCATTTCAATTTTTAAAATCCACTGAGACTCCCACATAATACTACTTAGCTTTTAACTTATTTTATCATTATTTTTAATGCTTCTCAGGATCAGAGCAATGAGTCATCTGGAATATAGAGCCTAATCTAGAAAATTAATTCTTTTTAATTGTGTTATATTCACTGTTGTTGATACACCCAGTTTGCAAAAATCTTTTTTTTTTCCACATGTGCCTTGCTCAACATATTTTCAGTACCAAGACTTTCAGAAAATCAAGAGGCTCAGAAATATCCAGCAACATTCCAAATATGCCTCCAAATAAGCAGTATAATATGCTCAAATACACAGCTGAGATACATTTGAACAGGTGAAAGTAAACAAAAACAGGGACCGTTCTGTGAACTTCATTGAGAAAGAACACCATCAGTGATGTCATCTATCCGTGTCCCTAAGTGAAAAAAACGAAGAGGCTATTTTTCCCCAAATGCGTAGTATTTCACATTAGAGGACACACTGTCAACAGAGCCTTGTCGACCACTCCAGAATGGGTCCTCAGTAAGGACGCTCACCCGCGGAGATACTATTTGTAATAAGAGTCAATCTCAACAGAGTAAATCTTTCTAATTATCATGCAAGAGTCCTTATGACTGATTTTGCCATAGCTAGAAAACAAATAAGGAAATTTCAGCAAATCCTGTTTCATACCCAACAAAAATATCCTGGGATGCAAACGCACATTTGATAGGACACACTGATTCCAGGAATGAATCTATTCTAGGAGAGCCCTTTGCACGGAAGATGTAGCATTCACCATCCTTTCTTGAGGACTTGAAATTTCCCTGATGAAAATAACTTAAATTAGAAACCATATACAGGAGAGTAACAAAAACCCAGATCCGCAGCAACCCACATTTGTTCAACAACCCACATTTGTTCTTTCTCTTCACTTCATGATAACAGAGTTATACAGTTTTTATCAGACTGCCCTTTCCCCCATTGTGTTTCCTCACAACCTCCAACCACACCCCTGCCCCAGCACAGGAGCCACAGTGATGTGGCCTCAGCCCTTGGGGCACCTGCACCAGTGTGACACTCACTGAGCTCCTACCGGCTCTGGGAACATAACATCTAAAGCCATTCCCTACCCTCATCAAAAACAGACCTCGACCACAGACTCCAGATACCTTCCACACTAGCCAACAATAGTGTATTTTCTTAATAACAACTTAATTAGCAAAAGAAAGAACTTTAAAAGTAACATTCAGCTTTATAAGACAACTGGTTTCCTTTAAAACTCCAAGACAACAATCCCCTAAATCTATTTCCTCTGTCAAATAAATACAAATCTCTGAGAACAGCTCATAACCCACGGTACAACTGAATATCCCTTTTTTTGTGCTTCTTCCAGTTAACATATAATCTTTCACTAAAAAAAATAGCATAAAACATCGAAAACTGGCAATCGCATGTCTCAACTCTGACGCCAATATAAAACCTATAACCTCACATCAGAAAAACAAAGTAAAATTTACCTGTATTCCTGTCCGGCAAGATGCAGCAGTGCTTCTGCAGAATGCCAGGCAAAACCTGTTTTAAAACAAATAAATAAAATATATTTGGTTATCATTCAGGCGGAGAAAGACATCTCATTAACTGTGGTGAGTGTTTTTCTAATAAGGTCATGCAATGTTGCCCAAAGTCACAGTGCCCAGAAGGATCTAACAAATTAAACGGTCCTGAAAAATTCTGACGACACACATTTTTCATCAAGAAGGTTAATCAGGTAAGTGTGCTGATTACGTACATTCCTCCCCAGGCAGCAGTGCGGTTGGCTCTGCCAGGTGACTTAGTGGGTCCTCAGAATACCTTATTACGGTGGCTCTCAAGGGACTCCCACAGCAAGGTAATGGCCCACCAATTTTGGTGATAGCTTTTAGAATATTAGAGGACTGAAAGTGGAGGATTATTGGGGCATTATGTTGGATCTGCTCCTTCTAGAATCTAAGCCAATATGCTTTCATCAAGGATGAATCACAAAGAACAATGTGAAAGAAAAGACTGTGTTTATAATCTCAGGGAGTAAAAGGTAAAGGAAATAGCTGGCTTGGTAACTGAAAGACAGGTAAAAATAATAGAAAATGGTTGGCCCAAGAAAACGCAGCAATGTAAAGCAATTGCAAAGCTTAGACAGAAATAATTTGCAAGTGAAGAGATGTCTGCAGGAAATTTATGATCATTCTTTCTAAATTGAATTAGGGTAAAAGCTGAACTTTCATCTTAAGACACTCCACATGATGAAGTTGCAACCATTCCTCAACCCTCCATGATTACAACCATCTAAAATTCCCAGCTTATGACTTACTCCAGAGCAACAACAGGGGCTGCCATGGACGCAGAGAGACAGGCATGCTTACATGCCGTCGGTAGGCCTGCAATGAGGACAGCCTCTGTACAAAACAGTGTGGACATTCCTCAGGGAAAGAAGAGCAGCTTGCCCTTCAGATCAGCAATCCCTATCCACCCAAAGGAAAATAAATCATCTTGTCCAAAATACTCCCATACTCAAATGTTTATCACAGCACAATTCACAACTGCAAAGATGTGGAATCAACCCGAGTGCCCACCAATTTGTGAGTGGCTTAATAACATGCGGTCTGTATGATACCGGACAAAGTGGCACCCCAGCCAGCTCAGCTGAGCGGGGCTGGGGGACCTGTTGCCTCCGTCTTGGCTGCGGCAGCCAGCAGAGGAACCAGCAGGCTGGAGCAAGCAGAGGGAGCTTTCCTCTCCCACCGGAGGCTCCAGTAGCAAAAAGACCGGACCAAGCAGGGGAAAACACTGGCGATTTCTCCAGTGCATCCCTAATTGGTCAATTTTCAATTCTGCTCATTCATTTCTCCTGAAAATAGACCAATCAGCTCAGCTTTCAGCTCATTGGATAACTGTCCCCATATAAACCCCTGAGTAGAGAGTCTAGGGGCAAATCCTTGCAGATCTTCAAAGGAGAGAGAGCAGGAAAGCAAAGACCTCAGCAGATTGCCGCAGACTATGGAGGGAGGGAGGGAGGGAGAGAGAGCAGAAGAGGAAGAGCTGTAATACTTGTATCCTGCCCTGCAAGGAAGTTTGACTATTTGTAAGAGCTGTGACACTTGTATAAAATCTATTTTATCCTGCTCTGCAAGGTTTGGCTCTTTGTAAGAGCTATAATACCTGTTAAATAAAACCTAACTTCCATCCTGTGGTCCATTGATTCATTCATCGAATCATCAAGACAAAGAGCCTGGAAATCCAATATCAAAAGTCCGGTATCAGGTATATGTACACCATGGAGTACTAGCTATAAAAACAGATCCTTTAGCAACAATCTGGGTAGAACTAGAGACTACTCTCTTAAGCGAAGTATTCTAAGAATGGCAAACACCACATGTACTCACTATTCAACTGGAATTCACTGGTGAACACACCTGAGCACAGAGAGAGGTAAAACTCAGCAGAAATCAAGCAGGGGGGAGGAGAAGGCAGGGGGACGGGGATAAACCACCTAATCGGCACAGTGAACACGATCCAGGTGACAGGTCCATCTGCAGCCAGGACCCAAACAGAAATGACCCATGTAAACCAAAGCATGTGTACCTCTTAGCATTTTGGAACTTTTTAAAGTGTGTTTCTCCCATGCATGTAGCTGATGGTCTAACTGGAACACAGAACTGGCCTCAGGAGACAACCAGGGATCAGTGAAGCACTAGCCTTGTGGCAAGTGCTGTGGAGCCAAGTCCTGGCTGGACCCAGATAAATGGTATGAGGAGCCTGCCAGGAACTCTCCCACCTGCTCCTGGCACAGCCGCCCTTGGTGACCCGCCCAGCCACCCTCCCCACTGCAGTCTCCAGCCAGGCCCTGCCCAGGGGTTCTCACTGGTCCCCAGGCCCATACTCCAACACTACTCCCACAGTCTTCCTTATTCATGCCAAAAGGTTCTTTTCACTTGAAGACCCAAGAGAAGCATTCACCCCGACTTTCCTGAGGCACAGCGTGGCTCAGAAACTGCCATGTCCGATGCTGGCACCGTCCTCCAGTGGGTCATGGGCAAGACTCCCAGCTGAAGATGCCTCCTGCATCTGGCTCCTCAGGACAGACTGGCTGAGGGGATAGGAAGGCAGAGCCGTCACAGGCTTAGTCCTTCCTGTCCAAAGGGTTTACAGAAGATGGCAAAGGAGAATGGTATTATCCTTCTTGCCCAAAGGCACTTTCAAAAATTCATGTCCACCCCTGCACATCAGAGCAGCTGCCTGCAGAGGACACGGGAGACACTGTCCACCACGTGGGCCAACCAGGAGTGCTCCAGGGATGGTTCTCACCTGCAGCCTCTAAAAACCCACTCTCAGCCCTCTACCTTCCAGCTCCACCAGCCTGTCTGAAGAAAGTTTAAAGTCTGGGCTCTTGGGCACCTGCAGTCCAGCAGGGCCACACATGGCTGTACAAATGTAAGGTAATGAAAATCTGCTAAAATCTAAACTTTAGCCACTCAGCAGCCCCAGTCACATTTCCAGCACCCACAATTCTCATTCTCGTGTGGCCAGCTGCTGCCCTACTGGACACTGCTATGTCAAGCACACACAGCACTTTCCAGAGGAGAGACTAAGGCCCCAGGCAAGCTCCAGATATCCAGACTGTGCCTCTCTATCTTCTCAAGTCCCAGGTGACCATGTCCCCCAGGGCCCAGTGCTGATGGCACTAAGTCCCACCACTCCCCATGGCAGCCCTGCAGAAAGTTCCTTGGCCATTTCTGGGGAAGAAGGGCACCTTCCAAGGGCGAGTCACTGATGTGATGTCCACTCTGAGCTGGGAAAGTTTCACTGTACAGCGAGTCAGTCTTCTGCAGCTGCCCCAGCAAATATGGTCAACGGGGTGACTCAAAGCAACAGAAACTCCCCATCTCCCAGCTCCAGAGGCCACAAGTCCCACCAGAAGTCTGGACACTCTGGCGGGGGGTCCTTCCCACCTCTGCTGTGTCTGGCGGTCCTTGGCTGGTGGCTCCAATCTCTGCTGTCTTCAGGCAGCTTCTCCCAGGGTGTCTTTACGTAGCCTTGAGTGCTTGTGCCCTTTTTATAGTGACACTGGTCAAACTAGATGGAACCCACCCTCGTGACCTTGTCTCAACTTGCTTTCCTCTGCCAAGACCTGATTTGCAAATACAGTCCTGTCCCAAGGCTCTGAGGGCTGCGACCCAGCACATCTTTTCTGGGAGACACTACCTGACCCAGAGCTACAGACAAAATCATCAGGTGGGGGCTTGAGCCAGCCAGTATCATTCCTCACCACTCCATTTACATCAAGTCAGTGGGTGCTCTGAGCCTCAGTTTCCTGGCCTACAAAATGGGGAAAATGACACCAAATAAAAAGAGGGTGAGGGGACAGGCAGCTGGAGGGCATCATAAGCAGTGGCCACTGTGTTTTCAGGTCATGGGAACCAGTTCCACACAAGCCACGGCTGCATGAACCCACAGACCCACAGGCCACGCAGCTGCCTCCATAGGTATCACTGAGCAGAGGAAGGTGAGGCCTCTGCTTCAAGGGAGTTGCCCTGAGGGCTTCTCTTTACCCTGGCCTCTGTCCCTGCCCTCAAACTGATTTAGGAGCCAACCCGTAGGATGTTTGAGCTTGGCTTACTCTGTCTAAACCTAGCTGTTATCAAACCTGCTAAGTAGATTCATGAAGCGTCTTTCCTCAGTGATCTTAGAATCAACCAACCAACTTGTGACTATTTCAAATGTGCCGATATTCACAGGAGGCAGCCGAGCCACTCTCAGGTCCCGACAGCCTACAACTCACCGCTGGGCTCCCCCAAAGGAGCCAAATTCCTCCTTCAGGGCCCTTTTGAATTTACAGGACTCTTCTGAACTCCGTACATGTATAGATTTGATAATAAAAATTCATCTCCTTCAATGTGGGTAATTTCAAAATATTTTTTTCTCTGCTCTCTTCTGGAACTTCTATTATTCGAGTATTGGACTATGGAAACTATTTTCTTTTAATTTCTCACTTCTATTTTTGGTTTATGTTTCTGTTCTACATTCTGGAGAATTCTCTCAACTTTACATTCCAACCCTCTGATGGGTCTTCAACATCCTGCGCCAGCCTCATCACGGCAGAGGGACTCGGTACTGGCTCTTCCCTCCCTGAGGATGGGACAATTTGTGTTTTCTCCTCATCCTGGTGTTGTCTCTGTCTCCAATAACATTTTACTTTCACTTACTCACTTAATTTTATGGTGGAGGCTTTTTCACGAAGTTGGTGCTCCTTGGCTGTCAATCCACATTTGGGATGTTAAGGCCAAAAGATTATCAGGCCTCCTCCGGCAGAACCACAGGGTGGGCAAGAGCCGTGCATGCCCTGACCAGATGGGGGCGCTCTGACAACAAGGTGTCTGAGCAGGTTCACAGCCCCCAGACTGCTCGTTAGCGGTGGGGGACAGACAGTAATTATGCTCCAGAGGGGTTGATGACTGCCACTTTAGTGTGACACTCGTGGGAGAGGTGGCCCTGAGAGGGGTGTGGCACCTCTGGACAGATGTGAATCTGCCTCTGTCCTCTTCCACCTTCTACCCTGAGTATGTGTGAAATCACTCAGAGACCCACTGCCTCTTCCCTCCCTTCTCCCATTCTCTGCCTCGCTGGGTGATGCCTTGTCCATCCTGTGTTGTCATCCTCACTGGCCCCTTGGGAAAGCAGGATGTGTGTCCCATTTACAGAGGCTAATGGGGCGTCCCCACAGCCAGACTGAGCGTCTGTGTCACTGACACGTGTGGAAGGGCCCTGTACAGTCCGGTACGCTGGGCACACACACCCTGGATATAGACACACTCTTTGCAGTGTGAAGACATTAACAAGTGTCCCATTAATTTTAACTACTTAACTCTGAAGAAATCGCCTCAGGTTTGTTTTGAGAAGTTGCTGCATTACATGCTTCTTATGAAATGAGAGTTAATAGCATTTTCATTTCCATAATGCCAGGACTTAATGATTCCCACATCTGCTCGCCAGGCCTCTCCCTCTGCCCTCTCTGCTGTGGTATCACCCACTGGGCACCGGCTGCCCTCTTGCCTGTCCGGGTGCACCACCCTCCTCACTGCACGCAGGGCTGGACCTGCAGCTGTGCCAGCTTTCAGGTGGCCTGTGCTGAAGGGAAGGGGAAGTGGACACTGGGACAGGCTGGCTCACACACTCATCCCACAGGGACACGGTCTGTGGCCCCTGGCTCACACACTCATCTCAGGAGAAAACACTCCTCAGAGCAGCCACGAGGACTGGGAGTTCACACAGGGACGGCAGCCTGAGGAAGTGTCCCAGCACTGGGCACGCCGTGGTCACCAGAGTCACAGCCTCAGGCTCCATTTCACAGGGTCTTCCTGCCTGACTACAAGGCGGGGAGCACAGCACCTAGAGCCTAGGACTTGCCCCTGGGCAAGGCGTTCAAGCCCTCTGGCCATGCTGTCCTCATCTGTCACGTGAAAGCTATAGAGACTGGGAGAGGCAGCAGGTGTCATCCGCTCAGCGAGGGTGTCCTCACAGGCAGTGACAGAACCGCCAGGGGCTGGCTGCACACAGTCTGCTGGGACAGCACTCGGCTCAGGGGAGTGGCAGGATTCCACGGTCCTACTAGAGCTTCCAGACCATTGTGGCACCACTGGTGCCAGAAATACATTCTGAGAGCCCATGGGGCACTGGGCTAAACCTCCCACTAGTGGACGACCTGATTCTCTGAAGGCCTCAAAGCCTCAGCTGAAACACAACTCCATGCAGTGGACAGAGCAATGGAGGCGAACGCTCACGGCACAGAAGGAACAGACTCTGCACAGAAGACAACAGGAACAGTGAGGTGGACTGGTCTGCAAGGGGAGGCCACGTGACGCAGTGACCACAGCTGTGGGGGCACTCATACAAATACTAACCGTATGCATCCTGGGGCAAGTGTGATGTGTGATACACGTAGACACCAGGGAAGGATCAAACCAAGCTTGTCAGCACATCCATCATTTTACATCCTCTCTACTTTGGATGCACAATGTGCCCTGGGGTTGCCATGCTGGGCACCTGCCATGGGCACTGGAGTTCGTCTGTCCTCCACATCACTGAGCCTCGTGCCCTCTAACCCACGTCTCCCCTCCCCAGCCCTGAGACCTTGTTTTGCTCTTCCACCACGAGGTCAACTTCTCCCAGTCCCACGCGTTGAGTGAGAGCACTCAGTGTCTGCCTTTCCATGCCTGCCGACCACACAGGGCTCGTCCATGCTGCCCAGATGACAGGATTTTAGTCTCTCTCACAGGCGGCTGGTGCCCACAGTGCACCCGCAGCACGTTGTCTTCACTCAGCTGCCCACTGCTGACACCCAGGCTGCCCCTGCTCCTCGGCTGCTGTGAACACAATGTGGTGCCCACAGTGCACCTGCAGCACGCTGTCTTCACCCAGCTGCCCACTGCTGACACTCAGGCTGCTCCTGCTCCTCAGCTGCTGTGAACGCAGATGTGCAGACCTCTCCTCAACATGCCAATTTCTCTGTGTAACACCACAGCATCTCCTGCAGTAACCACAGTCGCATTTCCCTCTCACACCGAACACCCATCTCAGGTGGGGGCTGTTCTACAGGGTTCCCACCTGGCCTCTGACAGAGGCTCCTGCATCCAAAATGCTGCTGGCAGCCATGGGGAAGGAAGACAGTGCAAGCCACTCGTGGGCTCTCACCGGCTTCTGCCTGCAAGGACAACTCAAACTGGCCATCCGAACCCATGAGACAGAGAAGGACGCCACTGCATGCTGGGAAGGAAGAGGAAGCCACTGAAAAGTGCTCTAACCACCACGGCAACTCTGCCATCAGTGAACTGTCAGTGACAGCTGAGCGTCAACACCAAGAGCCCAACGGAGGAGGCACAAAGACCACACTGGAGCCGCCTGAGTCTCCCTGGTTCATCAGTAACCATGGGAACCTCTACTCCAAGAAAACCACCACGTCCACATTCTCATGGCAACAAGGGTGGCTCTGGGCCCTGGCGCTGTTGGTGGCAGGTGGTCAGGATGTAGATCCAGGGGGATGGGGCCCTCCTGAGCCACGCCGCGCCCCAGAGCCTAGAGCAGACCCAGCAGGACAGAGCACCCTGCAAACATGTTTCAGAGAATGGATGGTAAACAGAGGCACAGACAGATACGCAGACAGGACAGCTGCTGGCCTCTCAGGAAACCACAGTGTCCTGTTAATGGACTGTCCTCCCCTCTAAAAGGCTCCCCTTGGGTCACTCCTGGCCTGAGGTGCTGCCTCCCAGGCAACACTAGAGGGAGAGACTGTTTCTTACAAGACCACAGGAGTGGCCTTTCAGCCTAAAGCCTTTCCTTTGGAAAGACATTTCTGCTACTTTTCTATTGTAGACAAGGGTGAAAATTTGTTCCATCTATTTAATTAAATCTAATTAAATTTATTTGCAGTGTAAGAAAATTTGAGTGCACAGACCATATGTAACTGAGATAAATCACGAGTGTGTGCTCATTGAATCGATCATCTTGGCACAGTTAAAAGGCACTAAATAATTCCTCAGGACTGTGCCCAGCATTTGTCTTCTTTTCTCCAGAATGGAGAGAGAAGCGAAGCTTGAATGCCCAGAGGGAGCCCTTTGCAAAGTCTTATCATTTCATGTGCAGGGACCCCAGGCTTTCTGCAGCACGTGGGCTCAGTGGACAGGCCACACTCGGGGCTCCATCAGTGCCCTGGAGGCAAGGACATCTCACTGCAGGTCACCTGTAGAAGGCAAAGGGAGCCTTGTACCCCCAGGTTTCCTCTGGAGAAGCAATCTCGTGAGTCAAAGCTCAGACCTATACTACCAAGTGCCGGATTTCAATTCTTTCGGCAGCTACCCAGTTGTGGAGTTGCTGGATCACAAGGTCATTCTATTTTCAATTTCTCAACGGACCTGCATGGAGACTGTGCCATTTACTATCCCACCACTGGTGCACAAGCTTTCAGTTTCCCCACATTCTTGCCAACACTTGTTATTTACGGGGGGTGGGGGGGGGCTCACAGTGGCCATGCTAACAGGTACGAGGTGGCCTTGGTCAGCTCTTGCTCAAACGTGGCAGATTCCCACTGCTCCATGAATGAGCAGCCCCACGATGCTCCCTATCGCGTGGGCGGACCTAACACTATGGAACATACTCGCCACCCCAGCCCAGCCCAGCCCTGCCCAGCCCAGCCCTGCCACGAGCCTCTGGGATATTCTCACAGCCATTCCCTGCTCCCAGCTGAGGAAAAGTGTGAGACTGCTACTTCCAGAACACAATTTAGAATTCCCTTTGTAACACAAGTCTTCTGTCTCAAGCACTCTTATTGATCACTCCCACAGGGTCCCACTACCCACCATGGGCTCCAGTAGTGCCCTGACAACTCTGGAAAACAGCTCCAAATAACAGGACAGTTCTTTCTGCTCCTGCCTGGGCACCTCACTGACTGGGCAGCATCTACATTCCTCACTCAGCCTGACCTTTCGGGTGCTAGCTGCTTCCCAACCCCCACCCATGGCCTTTCCTCCACTGAATGAATAAACTCCACCGGACTGGGCATGAGGGGATTAACATTTTCTCTGTTATATTTCACGGTTTATTTCTGAGAACAAAAGTGACAGATTGTATGTTTCCAATAAAAAGGGAGATGAAATGGCAACAGACACTTCTGTATGTTACAAAATGACAATGACGCTCCTTGTCCTGCAGACAAACCTCTCAAGGAGTCACAGACACCAGACAGTCTTACAAGTACAAGCAACCAGAGGTGGACAATTTAACCACGTACACAGTGACGTGTGTCCAACAGCAAGTGGGATCAGTAGCAACTCTAACTGTGAGATTCATCTCATCAGTGGCCAACGAATATGAACCCCACAGAGGTGAAGAGCACACATGACACCTTAAAACAAACAGAAATAAAACCCTTAAGAATAAAAACAATTTTCTTCCTCTCATACACCCTCTTCTCTTGTATCCAGAACATTAATTACACTCTTTAAATAAAAATAATAAAGGGGCTGGGTGCAGTGGCCGGCACCTATAATCCCAGCACTCAGGGTGGCCGAGGCAAGAGGACTGCTTGAACCCAGGAATTTGAGACCTGCCTGAGCAAGAGTGAGGCTCTGTCTGTACTAAAAACAGAAAAATTACCCAAATGTTATGGTGAGCACCTGGAGTCCCAGATACTCAGGAGGCTGAGGGAAGAGGATCCCTTGAGCCCAGGAGTTTGAAGTTGCTGTGAGCTAGGCAAAAAAAAAAAAAAAAATTCAATTAAATGAAGCAAAATGAAAGGAAGAACTGCAAGACTATTTCTAAATTAGCTTCAAATAAAGCATAAAACCATTTTGAAAACTGACACTATAAGTATTTACATTTGAAGCAGTGGATGCTTGATTGATGTAGCTGTTTTTAAAAATAGTATAAAAAATATTAAACTGTTCTCTCAGGTGCTAACAATCTTTTAAAAATGAGAAGAAACTCGGCTCGGCGCCTGTGACTCAATTGGCTAAGGCGCCAGCCACGTACACCTAAGGTGGCGGGTTTGAATCCCCAGTCCGGGCCCACCAAACAACAATGATGGCTGCAACCAAAAAATGGCCGGGCATTGTGGCGGGTGCCTGTGGTCCCAGCTACTTGGAAGGCAGAGGCAGGAGACTCTCTTGAGCCCAGGAGTTGGAGGTCGCTATGAGCTGTGATGCCATGGCACTCTACCCAGGGGGATAGCTTGAGGCTCCATCTCAAAAAAAAAAAAAAATGAGAAGAAACTTTACTACAGTGACCATAAGAAAGCTGAGTAAATATGTTTGCCATAAATACTTAAGTCAAATGTAAAACATACCACTAAATAATGCTGGGTTCACATCTTAGAATTCTGAGCTGTGTTTAATACAGAATCACTCAAAGCTTCATTTCTCCCAGAAGAAACCAATAGGAACAGGAGTTACATCCCAAAAAACCGAAAACCATGATCATAACAAAGTACAGATGGCAGGTGCAGTGATATTTAATATTACTGTATATTAATAATATTAAACCTTTGCCAATACCAGTGATTTATCCATAATCCTTAAAGCTCAAATCTAGGCTCGGCACCTGTGGCTCAATCGGCTAAGGCGCCAGCCACGTACACCTAAGGTGGTGGTTTCAAATCCCCAGCCCGGGCCTGCCAAAACAACAATGATGGCTGCAACCAAAAAATGGCCGGGTGTTGTGGCGGGTACCTGTGGTCCCAGCTACTTGGGAGGCTGAGGCAGGAGACTTGCTTGAGCCTAGGAGTTGGAGGTTGCTATGAGCTGTGATGCCATGGCACTCTACCCAGGGGGACAGCTTGAGGCTCCGTCTCAAAAAAAAAAAAAAAAAAAGCTCAAATCCAAAGCTCTATACTGTATCTCTGGAGTTTGCCATCACCAGATTCAGTGTAAATGTCAACTAGACAAACCCATGTAACTTACAACATAATTATCTGATCCTTTGCTCTCAAAGAGTTTGGATATTAAAGGAAGATAAAACCATGATAGGACTCAGCACCTGCTAGAAACTTTTATGTGAACTTCTACCTTCTTCCTCCAGCGACTCTTCCTATTTCCCCCATCATATTAGAACCACACCTTAAATGGTTTATTTTGGCTAAAAACATCAGAGGCATAAAGTTAGATAATTATACATACTTGAGTCCAACACTTCCCAACATAAACCTATAAAAAGCAAAGAGCTAGTTGTTCCCAGGAAAGACAAAAAGAAAATGCAGAATGTCTCTTGCATAGAGCGAAGCCCTGATGGACAAAGATAAATTTAATTTATGGATGCTGCCTTTGAACCGAGCGCTCAATGGCTGCTTTACTATGGTGACAGCCAGGAGAGAGCATACGAATTAGAGTTATAGAGCCAGACAACTGACAGGTGAACAAAAGGCGGAGTGGCAGAAACTGCCTCCTGCTTTGCATCTGTCTACCCTGCTAAGGAGAACGGCTGTCAAATCGGAAAGGAAAACTGAACAACAGGTAAACAAGAAGCCACAGCGGGAGACCATGGAGCCTGTGACTGCCATGGTGGCTCTGACACCCTTCTAGACCCAGGAGCCGCACCACAGGGCGCTGGAGCAACAGGAAAAGCGTCTCTGAGCAGGTTCTCTGGAAAAGCCACATGGGACAAAGGAGGGTCCAGGTGACTCGGGAATGGTAAATCCTAGTCTGATCCTAGGAAAGAAGGCACAATAGATTCTAGAAAAGGGTATTTATTACTTGACACTCATAGTTTGTAACAACACCTGGGAAAAGCACTTAGAAACCACTGGTGTGACCACCAAAAGCTGCCACAAGCTCCCCACAGCAAGTCACAGCCAGCGGAAGGCAAGGCCTCCCGGAGGGATCATGTTAGTAAACACTGATTTCTCCACCCACAGAGGAAGGCACCTCAGCACTGAGCCTTGTCTGACTAGCCTTTTTGGAATAAACAGACAAGTAAGGTCTTTAAGAAGTGACTCAGCAGAGGGGAGGCAAGGGCAGCACTGTGCAAGGACAGAACAGATGGGGAAGCACAGAGGAGGGGACTGTCCTCGAGCCTCCCAGGCTGCTGCAGCCCCGATACTTTACAGTGGGGCCTGCCTCAGAGCCAGTGTCCCACAGGTTGGCTGGGTGCACACGTCTGCCATGTTAGCAGGCTGAGTTAGGACCCCTGTGCGGACACAGTGATAGCGGAAGCCCCTCAGGCACTTACCTGCTGAGAGCATAATGTGTGAAGAATGAGAAAGACTGTTGGGGCCAGAGGACCCAGCTTTCCCCTACACCTGCCTGAAAATAAGCGATTAAATAACTACCACATACCCCAAGGCCATAGGTTCCACTAAATATTCCTCTTACCCTACTTTAATACAGAGTGAACAGGGAGAGACAGACAGAGAAAAATGCTTTTATTCTAGGAAAACACATTATATGGCTGTGTCCGACTATGCGCACAACCCATATCTGCTTCCTGGGGGAACAGGGTCCAATGCCAACCAGCTAAGTGTGTGGCAATGACCATGAACACCTGGAAGGGGACCAGCCTAGTGACCAGGTGGACCAGCAGCCCAGCACATTGTGAAGGAAAGTGTTACCACGACCTTAAAACCATGTTAGCTACAAACCTTACCTTTTGTAACAGTAAATGCCATAGAAATACCCACACTGGAGAGAGGTGGGCAGTCTGGAAGGTAAAAGATGGGGCTGAATGGAGGATTATCGATTCAGACCTCTCACATCAGTGTGCAGAGTCAAGCCAGCCCCAGGCACATCACAGAATCAGTCGAAGCAGAGAACTGTGAAGGCTTAACAGGAGCTTGAAAGCAGCACTGATGCTGCAAATCAAGACAAGTCCCAGAAAGCCGAACGCTAAAGGACAAGCCTGAAATCAATCTGAGCCACTGAAGGGAACATAAAAGCCCCAGCTGGTATCACGAGCTCGGCATTTAGACCTGACAGCCCTCCCCGCCGTTCTGTGTTAACTGGGCCTCAGCGGGGCCGCCGGGAGATCCCTTGAAGGGCACTTCCACAGGTCAGTCCAGCTGAATGCAAAGGCATCAGAGGCCACATCCATCACAGGCAGCCTGGACGCCAGGTCCGGCCACTGAGGCCTTGGGGTTGGACCTCTGGCCACACAGAAGATTCCATGTGAACGACCACCATGTACCCTGGAAACCAGCATTCCCAAACCTGAGAGTGGAAACAAGGTCACTCCATCCTGAAAGATGCAGACGGTTAACAAGCTTATATTTGATGTTCCTAAATCCCAATTTTCTTATATCCAGGAATGCATATAACTTATAATTTTGAAGAAGAAAAAGATGTTTAAAGAAGAAGGTGTATAATTTGTCTTATCAATGACAAGAACATTGACCAATATAAATATTCATGTTCATCTTATAATGTCTTAATATTTTAAGTAATCCCTCTTTATTTTTTTTTATTGAGACAGAGCCTCAAGTTGTCACCCTGGGTAGAGTGCTATGGCATCACAGCTCACAGCAACCTCCAACTCCTAGGCTCAAGTGATTCTCCTGCCTCCACCTTCCAAGTAGCTGGGACTACAGGCGTCTACCACAATGCCTGGTTACTTTATTTTATTTTTTTGCAGCCATCATTGTTGTTTGGCGGGTCTGGGTTGGATTTGAACACCACCAGCTCAGGTGTATGTGGCTGGAGCCTTAGCTGCTTGAGCCACAGGTGCCAGGCCAGTAATCCCTCTTTAAAAATAAACTCTCAACACTGATGCAGGGTCTGGGCAGCAGAGGCCACTGCCGGCAGGTGTGGGGGGCTTTCGATACACAGAGTGCTTAACATTTGATGTCAGAGGTGTGGCACACTTCGTGACGGCCACCCTCAGATCCTAACCTGGTGGCTCCTCACTCCCAATGAGTGAGAATATATTCATTTAATCAAAAATGATTTAAAATATTATCTTATGTAGAAGCATCTTGACAAAGTCTCTCTCACAACCACTGCATCAACCTCACGTATTTTTCTAGCCAAGATATTCCAGAATATGGCAAGTTTGTAAATTTTTAAATCAACACATAATAATTATACATATTTATGACATACAATGAGATGCTTCGATACATATATATGTCCAATAATGCTAATAACATTTCCATCATCTCAGACATTCATGGTTTCCTTATGTAGAAACATTCTCTTCTAGCTACTTGGGATTTGCCATATGGTATTGTTAACCCTAATTGCTCTTCTGCACGGAGGCACTGAGACCCCATAACCACCAATCAGCCTCTCTCCATCCCCTCCCTGCCTTTGCCCAGCCCCTAGGGACTGTATTCTACTCTCTAGGTCCACAAGGGCCGATTCCAGAGTGCCCATGTGAGTGGCACTTTCTGTGCCTGGCACACTCCACTCAACACACTGTCCTCCTGGCTCGTCCATTCTTTTCTGTGGCTGAGCAGGGTTCCAACATTTTCTTTATCCATCCGTTTGCCGATGGATAATTGAGTTGATTTCATACCTTGGCTACTGTGAATAGTACTGTGATGAACATGAGAGGGCAGAGAGCTCTTGGACTGACTGATTTCATCTCTCTTGGGTCCATGCCCAGTAGTGGGATTGCTGGATCATATGGTAGCTCTATTTTTAATTTCTTGAGGAACCTCCACACTGTTTTCCATAGAGGCTGTACTAATTTGCATTCCCACCAGCAGTGCATGAGAGTTCCCCTTCCTCCGCATCCATGCCAGCACGTGTGATCCTTTATCTTCTGGATGAAAGCCCCTGTGGCTAGGGGGAAAGGGTTTTCTCACTGTGATTTCGATGTAAATCTGCCTAACTCTAAGTGACACTGGTGATTCTATCAAACTGAAACACTGTTGCCCAACAAAGGGGCGGATCAGCAGAGAGAGGAGACAGCCCTCAGAGCAGGAGAGAATTCCTGCAAACTGCTCATCTGACCAACACCCAGAACACTTAAATTTTACCTCAGAGAGATACAGAGTTGGCCAAATGCCAAAACATAAACGGTGCTGTGCCTGCTGACGCTGACGTGAGAGCTGGAAAATCACTCTCCATCGTGACCCTGAGGCCATCGAGACTTACATATCAGGAATCTGATCAATATTTGCAGTGTGATGCAATCAACCATTCCATCAGTGGTGTGAGGGCTGCTGACAGAGGAAACTACACCGCTGTTCTCAGAATGCATCCTTGGACAACCCTGGTGCGGCTGAGGGAAAGAGGGGGAACCCAGACCCTGCCGGGGTCCACTCCAGACCCCGTGAGCCAGGCCCCTCCACAGCCACGTGTCTGAGCCTCCAAGCTGTGAACAGCAGGGATAATGCACGCCAAGATAATCCCACAAGACCCACACACTCAGATGAAAAGGTACCACACGGACACTCACAAATGATAAAGTACAAGAAGGTTTTAGAGCAGATACTAAAATAAGCTTCACTGCTATACTCACATCTCTACTTCTGGAGGACAAGGAACTAACTCAGATATTCAAATAACCCGTGTTCCCTGCAACAGCAAGAACTCTACTGGGAGCTACAGATATGAGAAATTATTTGGGGTTTGGGGAGGTTTTATTAAAATGGCCAAAGCAGATTCAGTTAAGGCTTCAGACTTACCGCACAAGTATTTAGAATTCTACTGCGAGTTTGAGAGAGGAGCACAGCTGTCGTCCTCTATCTGTGGGGGTGACCTCCAGGACCCCCGTGGATACCCAAATCCACAAATGCTCACAGAACCTGTACACATCCTCCTGTACACACAAAGTCACCTCTAGATTACTTATAATGCCAAATACAATGTAAACACTACATAAATAGTCGCTATACTGTATCGTTCAGGGAATAAAGACAAGAGAAACATCTCCAGAAACGTTCACTACAAACGCCCCTGTTCATTTCTTCCCAGATGCTTCTGATCCGTGGCTGGTCGACTCTGCGGATGCAGAACCCACAGATACAAAGAGCTCACTGGATCTAAATCAAAGATGTAAGATCACAAATAAAAGCCATAAAATAAGTGCCATCACTCACATTTTATTTTCCTTTTATGTTCCTTTACAAATTAATTTCAAAAATAAAAATTACTTTGCTTGTGAATGTTATCTCCACGGGAACAGGTTGACTTTGGCACCGTGAGAGCCTGGCCTTGTCCTTACTTGGTCCACAGGAGCCCAACTGAGAGACGGTGTCTTAACTAAGAATGGGAAAAGAAACTTTGTAGACAACAAAACTATAGACTAGAAAGTGAATGTTTAAAAGTGGAAACAAAAGATACAATTGTTTGTACATATCATAACACAACAGGCCATGTGGAAGATTCAAGAGAATCTACTGACAAACCACATTGCCAAGAAGGCTGGCGCTAAATCGGTAATGGCGTATGTGCGGGAAGAGTTGCCAACTAGAATAGGAAATAGATTTTTAAAATCCCATTCACAACAAGAGCTAAAACTGCACAATACTTTTCTAAGGACAAATTCAATCAAGGATATACAAAACCTAAGTGAAGAAAGTAACAAAGTAACAAAACTAACCCCAACCCCAACCCTAACCATTATTTAGACCAAGAGAGAAATCCTGACTACATGAGGACGTGTACCACATGCCTTAGTATTACGTAAGCTAAATACCACAAAGCCATCAGTTCTCCATCAATTAATCAATTTTTACTTGAATCAAAATCTCAACAGTGTTTTGAGCAGTTTCTCAAACTTTAAGTTGGCTCAGAACCCTAGAGTGTTTTTTAAAACACAAACCGATGGGTCTTAAGGTATAAGAATTTGACTTCTAACAAGTTCCCAGGTGATCTGGGACCCCCATCTGAGAGCCACTGTGTTGATGAAGCAGGAGACAACACGGAATGTCCCACAGCAGCCCAGTTGTCAAACTGATACTCCACAAACAACCTGAGGAGGGCTAACCTTGTCATTTCCAGTAACACTGTGGCCACATGGCACTGAACACGCACAGCAAAACAGACCCACACGAAGAACTTCCACCAGCAAAGCAACGCTGTGTATTATCTAAGGGTGCACGAGTATGTCCCCTGTGTATAGGACAAGCGTGAGAATGATAAACACAGCAAATACATGGTGAGACTCATCTCAGGTGGGAGCAGCTGGTGGGACTGAGGAGGTGTGAAGAGATGCCCACTTGTGTCACTTCCACGAGTATGAGGCACACTTGGCACCATGCTTAGATGTTCCAGATGAGCAGTGGTGAGTTGTATGTCATTCATTCTCTATTCTTAAGTGTTTACTTGAAATAGTTTATAACAGATGAAAGAAGCAGTCTGCCAATGCCCACTGTCTAAAAATTAACAGCCCACAAGTGGCTGAAAAAACCTCAGGCAAGGACCCTGGCACTGAACAGCACAGCCAACCAACAATTTCTCAGCCACTGATCCTCCACTTGAGTGGACACTCTAGTACCAAAGTCCCCTGACACTGAGGACCACGGTGGCCTAGCAGGTCTCTGCCAGTGGGGACTTGGAGACCCCCAGAGAGGAACATGAAGGATTAAAACAGATGCTGTCACAGAGCAAGACTCTCTGGAGGTCCCGTCGGCATAAAATAAGAATCAGGCACAGTCACAAAGACAAGCTTTCAGCTGGTTCTCAAAAAAAGAAGAGACAGACTCTGCCAGGTAATGGCCAGGAAACAACTCCCAGTTGCTGAGAGGAGAGACCCCAGTGAAAAAGCAGAGCAGGGCAGGGTGCACTGCTTGCCAGAACCCAGGCTCTGTGCAGAGCACCCACGGAGGAGAGGACGGCAGGTGACAATGGAGCCGATTGTGCCATCGTTTACCATCTTCAGGCCCAAAGTCACCTTGCTTACACACGGTCTCTCTCACCTGCATCTCACTGATTTGATGTTCAATTCTGTTAGCTCTGCCTTAGAGCAGATACCAAAGGTAACTGACCCCACCCTCCACTGCTGGCACCTGCCCGTGCAGCCACTACCCCTGGACTTTGGGCCAGGTGCCATCTGGTCCCTGCACTCGCTCTGCCATAGTCGCTGAGCCAAACACTAAGGATGGCAGAAGAAAGTCAGGCCACGTACACCTGCTCCCAGCCAGCACTCGGGCCACATACACCTGCTCCCGGCCAGCGCTCGGGCCACATACACCTGCTCCCGGCCAGCGCTCGGGCCACATACACCTGCTCCCGGCCAGCGCTCGGGCCACATACACCTGCTCCCGGCCAGTGCTTGGGCCACGTACACCTGCTCCCGGCCATCACTTGGGCCATGTACACCTGCTCCCAGCCAGCGCTTGGGCCACGAACACCTGCTCCCGGCCAGCGCTCGGGCCATGTACACCTGCTCACAGCCAGCACCATGAGAACAGGATGCAGCATCCCCACCAGCAGGGGAAGCCCTGAGCCGTAGTTCACCCAATTCTCACTCCCTCCCTCGCTCCAGCAGTTCTCCAGAGTTGTCACACACAATGGATCTCAGGGCCTCTGTACTCGTGGCCCCCACTTGTGAGGGATCAGCCTAGGAGACAGGCTCGGGCTCACATCCTCAGCTCCCTACTCAAATACCACCTCCCAAGAGGCCCTAAGAAAATCCCCTCTGCTCTCCTCCATACTCATCCTATTTTTTATTTTCTCTATGTTTGTTACTATCTGTGTCACATTATATCATTATTTGTCTTCTCATCCTTGGTCTGTCCCACTGACCAAACCCTGCTCTGGCACACAGACCACCTGCTGTTCTCTGTCACCCAGAAGTATGCCTGGCATGTCAGGGCCCGGCTTAACTAGGTTCCAGACATGGACCACTAAACTACCTTGCTCAGGAACAATTTCTCTTAGGTGCCTGAGGGCTATCTACCTTAACATGAGAGAGACAGAGTCTTAGAGAGAGTAAAGCAGTCTTAGAACAGATAGATCTTACTCTTTAGCAGAGCTTAGTGATCTTCAGCAGAGAGACTCCGTGCTGGCGTTCTGCAGTCAGGAGAGGAGACAGAGTCAGAGTAAGTGGGTCCGTGATAGAATATGCATGCCCCCGACTGCCTTCTCCAGCCTAATATAAGACTGATCTCCGGCCTCTCAACACCACAGGTGTAGAGACTACCAATTCACCAATGCTCTC
>CAUYQV010025314.1:0-14661 GCA_963574575.1 Galagoides demidoff | reverse complement strand
AACATCTTATAGCAGGAGACTAAAAATTACAATCTTAAAATATCACCTATATATCTGTCTAACAAGGGTACAAGTGAATTTGTCTAGAACTAGAATATAAATGTTTTGATACAATGATTAAGCAAATGACATGAAATTTATGTTGACCTGCTTGATGAAAGTGTTTCGAATTGTATATGAAAACACCACAATGTACCCCATGTTTGCATTAATGTATACAGATATCAATTAATAAAAATATATATATATATATAAATCTTAATGTCAAAGCAGAATTAAGTCTCAAGTAATATATCTGATATTGTAAAGATTGTTTATAATAAAATATTTGGCAAACACAAATAGCAGTAACAATGAGATAACTAATCAAAGTAATTTTAATAATTTTAATTTTTAAGTGGAAATGACAATTGTCATAGTCCCAGTCTAAATACAATGCACTATTTTCTAAGTCTAAAATTAGAAAATACTGAATTCTTACTTCATTTTAGAGAAACCCAGTTACAATAATGGAAGGTAAGAAACTAAATTAAAAAAAAATCTTAAAAAAACTATAAATAAAACTTCTAAATTCTTTGTTTAAATTCAAATTCACTTAATACATAATAAACCCTGGCATTTAAAAAAATTCTTTAACTTCAATATATGGGTATTGTCAACAAATATTATCAGATTCATGTAAATTCTAAGAATTGTGTATACTTCATGAATTGCATTTGCTGTTTTGCTTTTTAATGCTATTGTAGAATGAAAACAGTTAGAATGGGGGCTATTAAAATTCTTTCCAAAATTTTAAACTTTACCTGACATATCTCCTCCTGTGCCATTGGCTATTGCACATTGGCTATCACACTTGAAATCAAAACTCTTTACAAATGTTATTTTTCTTTGTAGTTATTCATTTGAATAATTACTTTTTTCTCTACTTCAAGGTTGATAACAAGTGCCAAAATGTTCTCCAAATTCCCCAAGTATTAGATAGAAGTGAAATCACTCATCTGCGTAAAAGTTTGAGTAAGTTAAGCACATAACTCACAAAATAAGGTTTTAGTGTTAATAAAAGCCATGTGTAAAGGCCATATCTAATAGAAACACTTTTTTGTTTTTTGTTAATCTTTCATTATTAATAGAAATCAATTGTTTTAGGTCAGATCAGGTATTCAACATGAGAATAAAAAAGAATCTTCTTGTACATACACAAGATTTCAACTTCTATCATTAAATGATATTCTTTCTTATACAATTTGTATTCTATTATTATTTTTATATTTTCCCTTTCAATAGACTTTACTTTTTAGAGCAGTTACAGATTTTCAGCAAAATAGAACCAAGTACAGAGTTCTTATATACCTCTGACTCTCATGTTCATAGTTTCCCCCCAATATCACTAATCCCTACCAGAGTGATATACTTGCTAGATTCAAGAAACTTTGTTTTGTTTAGTTATACGCAAATAGGGAATTTCATACCTGCAACACTTCTACATAGATGTAGTATGCAGTAATAAATGAAAGCTTTGAATGTAATGTTGGTCTCTCATGCAGCTTCTCCTTTTCATCATGTCCATTTATAAAATTAACAATGCCTACACTTCATGTAACTTATATTCAAAAATATATGGTAGATATAACTTCTCAAAAACTTAATTTCCTTTTTTAGTTTTTTTCTCCTCTCAATAAAAATACACTTGAAAATCTATAAAACCATGTAAAAGTAATTTTAAGTTATTATGTTAAATATCAATATTGAAAATGATGATGACTAATTTTCATTCACTTTGAAAGTACTCACGGATTTTAACTACATCATAAATTTCATGGCTTATAATATTTAAAATATAATAAGCATACTTTTTAAAAGAAAAGGAGATACATTCTTCTAATAATTATATGAATTTTCATTTTATGTTACAGTTTGTGGCTTAATTAGAGCTAAAGAATTTAAAGAATTGCACTTTCCTTGGCTCATAGGAGGTTAGCTTATAAAACAGAATTATAAAATATGCTATAAATGTTCATTCTACTTAGTAACATATTTTACCACAGAATAAAACAATTTTTGATATTTTGATATTTTATTTAAGATAATCTGAATGATTTTTTCTACCTCTACTTCTAAATTTAGCAGCTAATGTGATTTTCATTGTTAAATATTTTATACATCAAAATTCAAATCTTCAAACAGAAAATTTCCACTGAGTTTAGCACTAATAACATCTGTCTCTATCGTAGAGCCATTCTGATTCAAGTATTTTATTTTACTTTTAACTAAAGGATTATACATGTTTGTCATGGCAGAACAAGGTTAACAGAAACACATTTGAATATTTTTATTAAAACAAACAATTTTATATAAATGATCAAGTAGAAGAAACATCTACATCTGTAAATGTTCTGCAGTAATAAATGTGATTATCATAACTCTACTGGCTTCAGATATGTGTTGAAACAGTCCTTCCACATGGGTAGTTACTATTATTTTTCCTTAAAAGGCCCTGATTTCTAATGTTAATGCGATGATATAGAAATTGTTATTATTAATTTCATTGGCTTTTATCTTATTCAAAATCTGGTCATCAAATTTGGTCATCAAATTCACACTTAAATATTTATTTGTGTACATATTTAACTACTAGCAAAATTTCTAAATATTTTATAATTTTGTTGATATTCATTCCTTCATTCAAACAATCTTCATTGACTACTTTCTGTGTTCCACGCACTAACTGTTAGAGAAATAGCTATAGTCAAAAGAAGAGAAAGTCCATGAATTCCTGGATTTTGTGATCTTGTAAGTTAACAGAAAATAAGCACAAAATCGTAAAGTAAAATAATATAGCATGTTTGATAATGAAACATGCTAAGGAGAAAGATAAACCATGGAAGAGTGACAGGTAGTTATGGACAATTAGAATGGCTCATCGTCATTTTTCGTAGATCAGGATTAGATCACACTAGAATGAAACTATGTTTCAGTAAATACCTGAACAGTTAAATGAACAAGTTATGACTACCTGGGGTAAAACTTTTATAGAGAAATTATAAGTGCAAATGCTATGAAGAATGAATGTAAAAAGATGATTGAATAAACAAATAACAAAAAAAGAACAAAACAATTAGTAGTAGGGAGATAGATGGTGGCCTAGAGATAGCTTCTTTGCATCTGTGCATGGTGACATCAGGGTGAGAGGACTCTAGGAGCCTCTGGTCAGTGGGCTGTACCCAGAAATATCCCTTTAAGGGCACAGGCAGGCAGGAGGAGGCATCAGGACTTCAGGAAGTTGGACACAGTGGAGAAGTAGCACAAGGGCAAGTACTTAATCAGAAGTACAGCTGGTGTGGCTGTGGTGACAGTTGTCAGAGAAAGCCTGCTCTTGGGGTTCCTATTTTTTTTTTGGATCTTGGTACTTGGTGGGCTTTAGCTTGGAAGAGCTTGAGCAAGCAAGTGAGTGATTTTGTACAGCAGTGGGAGTCATAATTGAGCCAACTGAGCACAGTGGCACTGTCATTCAGTTGTAAGCTGGGCATATCCATAATGGGAAAGCTGCCTTGAAGCATCAGCCCTCAGGGTCCTAGTGTGAGGCAGGTTCAGGCATGCCTGATAATGTGGGTAGCCACTTGAGGGGAGATTTGAATGACACACGTATGCCTGGGAAAGTCACTGTGTGGCCACTGGACACAGTTTAGAAAGGTTGAGGACCATCCATTAAGCAGGCTGAGGAGAGCTTAAGGCTCCCAACCCTGCAGGAGTGAGGGCAAAGAAGTCAGGGAGAAGGAACCAGCTCTCCTCATAAAGACAGAGGTTTTCAGCCTCCATCTTATAAAGCTGTAGGAGCATCACGATTAGCAATTCAAAGCCTAGAAGATCACCTATTGCTCAGGCAACATATGTCAAGACAAATATGTATATTTAGCTTTTTAAAATAATTTTTTTAACATTTCCCCCCTAGATTTTCCTTTTTCTTTTCCTTTTTTTCTTGTAATTATAATATTTTTTATTTTTTTCAGTTTTTGGCTGGGGCTGGGTTTAAATCTGCCACCTCTGGCATATGGGGCCGGCACCCTACTCCTTTGAGCTGCAGGCACTGCCTATAATTTTTCATTGTTTTCTTCTTCATATTTAATAAGGGCTCCATTTTTGTTAGTTCTTCTGCTCCTGTTGTTCTATTCTCACCCCCTCAATTTTATCCTTACAGTTGTTTTTTCTTTTAGTGTACTTTTGTTTGATTCTCTGTTTGGTGGAGATGAAGTCTTGAGTCTGCGCAGGCTGGCAAAGAGTTTCTGACCTTGAGGGAGCCACTCAATCCAGCATCCTAGAGGCTGGTGTTATGGGTGAGTCAAAGTACACTATTATACACCACAATTACTCCTGTCTGTCTCTTTGGTACCTTTCTTCTTTTGTTAATATAACCCTTTACTCTCCTCTTTCCTTTTTGTTTTCCCTTTTATTTTTTATGTTTTTATTTTCTCCCTTCTTGTTCTTCACTCTTCTTTTCCTTTTGGTCCAATGCCAAAAGAACACTTAAACCTCTTAGGTCAGAGATGAGGTAATTTAAAGAGCAGGGAAAAGAGAAAGGAAAAAGTATGCTAAGGAAACAGACCAAAAAAAAAAAAAAAAAAAAAAAAAACACTCATGAGGAAGAAACAGCCAAAAATCTCGGCAACATGAAAACCCAAGACGGAGCAAGCCCCACAAAGAATTATGAGGTATCTATTGCAGAGTATTCTACATATAAAGAAATATTAGAAATGATAGGGAATTCAAAATATGGATGGTTAAAAAAAATGAAGGAAATTGCTGACAAAGTGGGAAATTACCAAAAGGAAACCCCAAAACAGAATCAAATAAGAGACAAATGATTAAAGGATATAGCAGAGTTTAAGGAATTGAAGCAGTCAATCAGAGAACTTAAAGATGCAATAGAAGTTATCAATAAGAGACTAGATGATCCAGAAGAAAAAAAAAAATCTCAGAGGTAGAGGATGAAGCTTTTGAGCTAACATCGGTAGTTACTTTAAGAGATAGAAAAAAATAAGAAAGTAGAATATTCACTGAGAGAATTATAGGACTTTGTGAAGCATTCAAACATATGAGTTATGGGTATCTCAGTAGAGGAAGAAGAACATCCCAGAGGAATGGAAGTCCTATTAGAGGATATCATAAATGAACATCTCCCAATTATTACCAAATATTCCAATACATTCCTTTCAAAGAGATACCAAACTTCAGGTTTTCTCAGTTCAAACAGAGCTTCTCCAAGATACATCAAGATACATTGTCATGAACCTGTCCAAAGTCAAGATGAAAGAAAAAATTCTGCAAATAACCAGGAGTAAGCACCAAATGACCTACAGCAAATCCATCAGAGTGACAGTGATCTTCTCAAATGAAAAATTTCAAGCCAGAAGAGTGGTTATCTACCTTTAACCTTCTTAAACAAAACAATTTTCGGCCTAGAATTTTATATCCTGTTATGTTATGCTTTAAAATTGATGGAGAAATCAAATCTTTTACTGATATGCAAACATTGAGGAAGTTTGCAACAATAAGACCAGGTATAGAGGAAATACTGAGAGCTATGCTCCACACTGCCCATCGCAATGGGCCAACAGCAAAGTAAACACACAGAAACTAGAGGACAAAGCCTCACTTCCACAATGGTTAAAAAAATAAAACAGAAATGGAGCAGAGAGAAAGAGAAAAATAGTCATATCAAATCAGAATACATAGCATTTATTGACTATGTTGTGTAATAAGTATTCTTATTGCTACCATTTTCTAAGTGGTATCTATACATAAGACAGAGATTTAAATCTCGCCAAAAGCTGATACAGTGAAAATAGTCACAGATAAAGAGATGAGGGCTTAAAGAGATAATGGTCAAATGAATGATGAATGTTGTAAATTACAATACAAATAAAATTATTTTAAAGACTGAGCTAGGTTTTACATATATATAAGAACTGTTTCACAAGGAAAAATACAAATGTAATTTAGAGGAAGACATAACACAGTGTAGCTTTTAATCTTTTCTGCCACTACTTTAGGCTGAACAATTGAACAGCATTGTGGCCTACCTTAACATAAATAATGTGTTTATGTTGGCAGAGATTTTGAAATGAAAGACAATTTCTTCTATATAGAGCATATTTGCTTCAGAAACCAAGACTGTTCCCATATTTCTCAGACTATCTGTCTAGAAAATGGATATATAATCATCAATTTAAGGTGAGTGCAGATTTTCTTTTCTCAAGATAAATTAAACTGAGAGGCATCAGTAAAAAGGAAGATCAACTCAGTTTATCCCTTTTTGCTAAATTAGTTAACCAAATGTCACAGAGTTCTCTTGAAAGTGAGCTTACTACTCCCAGTAAATTCTCCCATTATGGAGTCCAGATTATTGCTTAACGTGATATACTGTAGGATTTAGTGACTCTGAAGGAGCTATAAACTTTTAAATTTGCCCAATTTGTAGAATGAAATTATCACTAGCATTAGAGGATCTGTCTCATTTACTAAATCATATAAATATAAAATCACTAATTATTGGCACTCAAGTAAAATGGTCTTCTGTCATATTTATTGGTTAATTATAGATTAAATGAAAAATTAGCATCATAAAGCATTTCTACACCTATTAAGGAAGTCTCATTGTGATAATTTTACAAAGTATGATATTTATAGATCTAGAGATACATACAGTGGAGTTTTAAGTACATAATATAACATGTATTTATGTCTAACCTGTAAAAGAATACACTTACAGTTCAAAATTGAAGATGTGATGAAGTCATTCTGATAGATTCATTTGATAATTACTCTGAAAGGCTATATAAAGGCATATGAATAATGACTTAAGACCATTAATTTCCTATCTTCCTCAGGAAATAAAATATAGTATTAATATGTGGGTCTATTAATTCATCCTCCAATGGAATTATCTGTTAATAAAATAAACCCAGAATTAATATATAAAATATATATAATATATATATATATGTGTGTGTGTGTAACATGAGAATAGTTTTTGTGAAAATTATGAACAATAGTACCTATTAAAAATATTTTAAAATACCTTTAAGATGAAGTTACTTTATTAATATTGACTCTCACGACCATATATTTTATCTATAAATGTGAAAGATATGCACTCTATTTTCTCTGATACTGCAGTGAAACTTTTGAGTGATGCTTGAGCTAACATCTTGATTTTGGAAGTAAATTTTCAGACAAATTATTTGGTGTTGAACCATAAGTAAGCTCGTATTGCCACTTTAAAACTATTCTACTTTTTCTTCATCTCTTGGTTCTTGTATTTACTCATAGTTACTCAAATCTTCACTATTGTCCATAAATTATTCATGCATCCCTATTCATTATTATACCAATAGGGGATATTTTATAAACATTAAGTGTAAACAATTTCTTTTTTTTAATTTCAGGTTAATGGGAGGGTACAAACAACGAGGTCACAATATTTGAATTGGTTAGGTGGAGTCCCTCATATAGTTGTGTCCTGATCCCAAAAGACGTGCCATACACTCCTAGTTTGTGCCTACTATGTGGGAAGACATCAATACCCTCTCTCTTACACTCTCCTCCCTCCCTCATTCTACCTCCCATTAACTTGAACTGAATTGAGCTTTTCTGCTATGAAGGCATGAATTAGACATCTACTGCTTTCATATTAGTATTGAAATACTGAATATTTGCTGAAATATTGATACTGAATAAGTACTGAAATATTGATATTTTCAATATCAGTATTGAAATATTGGATTTTGTTATATGGAAAAGATACAAGTATGGTAAAACATACTAAGAAGAATATGTTTCAACTCTATCCAGGTTAATGCAAAAGATGTAAATTCACTGTCTTTTTATGGTTGAATAGTATTTTATGGTATACATATATCACAGTTTGTTAATTCGTTTCTGAGTTGATGGGTATTTAGGTAGTTTCGACTTCTTGGCTACCGTAAATGGTTGTGATAAGTAATCTATTGCAAATGTCTTTAGAATAAAATGGTTTGTTTGTTTGTTTATTTTTCTTCTGGGTAGATGCCTAGTAGTGGGATTGTTGTTTTTCCCAGTCAAGAGCATAGTGTGCTCTCTCATCTATTAATGTCTTCTGCTATTTCTTTTCTTAGGTTTTCATTATTCTGTTTGTAGAAGTCCTTCATCTCCTTTGTTAAGTACATTCCTAGGTATGTCATATTCTTTGAAGCTACTATGAAGAGAATTAAATATTTGATCACCTTCTCAACTTGACTGCTATTGGAGTATACAAATGCTAGTGATCTGTGGACACTGATTGTATACTCTGAGACATTCCTATATTTCTTGATCACTTCCAGGAGTCTTGTGGTCAAGTCTCTGGGGGTTTCTAAGTGTAAGATCATATCATCAGAAAAAAACAGAGTTTTAGACCTCCTTTGCCCCCATTTGGATGCCCTTTATATTTTTATCTCACCTGATTGCATTACCTAGAACTTCAGGCATTCTGTTGATTAATACAAGTAATAGAGGACACCTGGTCTGGTCTCAGTTCTAAATAGAAGAGCTTTCAGTTTTATTCCATTCATTATGATATTAGCTGTAGCATTGTCATATATGGCTTCAGTCAGTTTTAGAAAAGTGCCACCTATGCCTATATTCTAAAGTGTTCTTGTTAGAAAAGGATGATAAATTTTATCAAATACTTACTGCATATATTGAGAAGATCATATGATCTGTGTTTGTACTTCTATTAATACAATGAAATAAAATTATGGATTTATGTATGTTAAACTAGCCTTGCATCCCTGAGGTGAAACTGACTTGATCATAATGTACAATTTTTTTTAGCATATAGCTATAATCTTTTGACTAAGATTTTATCAAGTGTTTTTTTCACATATATTTATTAGTGAAATTGGTCTATAGTTCTCCTTTTATTTCGGTCTTTTCTTGGTATTGGTATCAGGTGGATAGTCATTTCATAGAATGTGTTGGAGAAGGTTCCTTCCTTCCCAATGTTTTGGAATAGGTTCTGCAGTACAGGTACAAGCTCTTCTTTGAAGGTTTAATGTAATTTTGGTGTGAAACCATCTAGTCCAGGACCTTTTCTTTGTTGGAATTTCTGTGTTGTTTCTTCAATCTCAGTGTTTGATATTGCTCTGTTCAAGAGATCTGTTTCTTCTTCTTTGTTTAGTCCATGGACATGGTATGATTGCACATTTTGGTCCGTTTCCTCAACATAGTCAAATTTCTGGGCATTGTGTTTCTTGTAGTAGTCAAGGATAGTCTTTTATCTCTGTGTATCTCTGAGGTATCTACTTTTATTCACCATTTTTCATTTTCTGATTGAGGTTATTAGAGATTTACTTTTCCTCTTTTCTAGTTAATCTGGCCAGTTTTATCAATTTTACCTATCTTTTCAAAGAACCAACTTTTGTTTCAATAATTTTCCAAATTTTTTTTCAATATAATTTATGTCCAATTTAATTTTGATTATTTCTTTTCTTCTGCTAGGTTTGGGATTGGATTGCACTTCCTTTTCCAATTCTTTAAGATTAAGTTGTTGATGTGCTCTCTTCCTGTTTTTTGAATGAAGGCATCTAATGTGAAAATTTCCCTCTCAGGACTGCTTTGGGAGTATCCTTCAGGTTTTGATATCTTGTAGCTTTATTGTGCTTATGTTTGAAGAGTGAAAATGTCCTCCTTTATCTCTTCCTCCACCCATTGTCACTCAGCATAAGGTTATTTAATTTCCATGCCCTGTTTGAAGACTAAAATCTTCGTTGGAGTTGAATTCCACATTTATTTGCATGTGATCTGAGAAAAACAAGATACAATTAAAATTCTTTTAATTTTCTTGAGTTTTGGTATGTACCCTAGGATATGACCTATTTTGGAGTATGTTCCATGACTGAAGAGAAGAAAATACATTCCTCTGATTTGGTTCTTTGTAAGTCTATTTAGCCCATTTGTTCTAGGGTCATATTTAAGTCACATATATCTTTGTTAAGTTTCTGTTCAGTTCTGTAAGGGAGTATTAAAGTCCAAAGATATTATGGCATTATGGGAAATTACATTGCTGAAACCAATCAATATCTGTTTCATAAATCTGGGAGCATTTAATGTGGGTGTATAGTATTTAGAATTGAAATGTTCTCTTGGTGTATTGTTCCTTTGACCAGTATGAAGTGAACATCTTTATTTTTCTTAAAATTAGAGGCTTTAAATCCACTTGAATTTGAAAATAAGATTGTGATTTCTCCTTTCAACTGATATCTGCTTGCCTGAAATTTTTTTTTTTCATCCTTTCACCCTGATTCTTGTTTTGTCCTTCAAGGTTAGGTGTGTTTCCTAAGAACAGTATATGAATGGCTTGTTTTTTTTTTTTTTTTTTTTTTAAGTCAATTGGCTAGCCTGTGCCTCTTCAGTGGGGAATTTCAAGCCATTAATATTTATTGAAAAAATTGATATTTGTGGTGGAGTTGCATTTATCTTATTTAGTGGAAGTGTCTTGCTTAACTTTACTCTTTATGCCATTGTGGAAGCTAGATTTTGACATTTAGTTTGTAGGTGTAGGGCCATTCTGATGTTCAGTGTGTAGAATAGGTCTAAGTATTTTCTGTATATATGCTCTTGTGGCAAAATTCTTCAAGGTTTTTGTATCAGTAAAAAATTTGATTTCCTGGCTCGGCGCCTGTGGCTCAATTGGCTAAGGCGCCAGCCACATACACCTAAGGTGGCGGGTTCGAATCCCCAGCTCGGGCCCGCCAAACAACAATGATGGCTGCAACCAAAGAATGGCCGGGCATTGTGGCGGGCGCCTGTGGTCCCAGCTACTTGGGAGGCGGAGGCAGGAGACTCGCTTGAGCCTAGGAGTTGGAGGTTGCTATGAGCTGTGATGCCATGGCACTCTACCCAGGGGGATAGCTTGAGGCTCTGTCTCAAAAAAAAAAAAAATATACTCTAAACTCCATTTTTAAAAAATATTGGCCAGTATATCACGTACCTCTCTTGAAAATACGTTTTTCATGTGTCTAGTATCTCACAGATAAAGTTGGACTTGAACTGTGTCAATCAGCTAGACCACCTTTCCACATGGCTACTCCTCTGGTGTTGGAAAGTTGTGGACATATCTAAAGGATAAAGACTTCGGTGGGTTTTCTCCTAAATTTCATGAGGGCCTTGTTCTAGCTAATACTGCATCTTCTTTATCTGGATGCCCAGCTTCATGTAGCTGAGGGTAAGACCTCACTCAGAAAGGTAACAGCTATGCAATGGGCTCTGAACACCAGGAGGCTCTATACAGTTAAATACAAGGCATCTACCACATCACTAACTGCAGGGTGACCTTTGAAAACATAAGGGGTGAGTAAAGAGAGGAGAGTTGGCTAACCAGGTAAAGTCGAGACCCGGCCTCCTCCCTGCTTCTGTTATTACCCAGTCCTGCAACTGGCTTCCCCTCTACACTCTTCCAGGGCTCTCCTGTTTGCAGGTCTAAATGAACCCAAACCAGAGCCTCTGCTAGTCAGGGCCATCACTAGTCATTTCTGCATCCCAGGTGACCATGGGAGTATCAAAGCAGAGCTCAACCAATCTTCTTGACTCAGCCTCCAGAGTAGCTGGGACCACAGGCAACTGCCCCAACATCTGGCTAATCTTTCTATATTTTTAGTAGGGATACAGTCTCTCTCTTGCTTAGGCTGGTCTCAAACTCCTGAGCTCAAGTGATCCACCAGCCTAGCCTCGGCTTCCCAGAGTGCCACAATTACAGGCATGAGGCACCTCACCCAGCCTAACTCGAGTCTTTATTATCCTGAAGTTAGTACTCCTTCTGATCCTCCATGCAGGATGGAACTTTTAATTACATGTAAAATACTCATCTTAGGATAAATGTATTTTTATGCGTGGGCACTGAGAAAAGTAGATCAATAGTAGGTATTCAATAAAATAAATTGAATGAAGCCCTAATCTTGTCTCCAAGCTAGATTAATACTTCATTACAATTTGTTTTGTTTTGTGTGAGTGAGGGACTTGCTCTGTCACCTGGGCTAGAATGCAGAGGTGTCATCATACCTTACTGCAACCTCAAACTCCTGGGCTAAAGTGATTCTCCTTCCTCTGTCTCCTGAGTAGCTGTGACTACAGGTGATCCCACCACGCTCAGCTAATTTTTCTATTTTTTGTAGAGACAGGGTCTCACTCTTGCTCAGGCTGGTCTCAAACTCCTAGCCTCAATAAATCCTTGGCCTCCCAAAGTTCTAGAATTACAGGCATAAGCCACTGCGCCAGGCTATTCATTACAATTTTAGAAAACCAGTTAAACATATTCTGTTGTCAGTTTCCTTATTGTAACACAAACCATAAAACCAGCAGGTCTCTCAAGTAGCTTGATGCTTCACAGGTCCTAAGAGCAAATGGGAAATACCACCCCTCTGAAAAAGGCAAGTCTTTCAAAATAGTAACAATTTACTTAGCACTCAAAAAAGAGAAATTCTGATGACACCAGGGTGGCTTGGAAGACACTCAGCATCAAGGCCTTGAAAGAGAGACTATCTCAAATGGTGTCATGGTGGAGAGCAGTTTAGTTTCAGGGAGCAGCTTGCTTAACTAGAAGACCAGACTCAGTAGTGACAAGTGGAAGGGAGAGATGGGAGGGCAGAGAAGGACCATAAATCAGCATATGAGGAAGTCTGGGCCAGTGCTTTTCCCAAGACTCCGGTATTTATTTATTTAGAGATAGAGTCTCACTCTGTTGCCTGGGTAGAGTGCTATGGTGTCATAGTTCACAGCAACTTCAAACTCTTGGGCTTGAGTGACTCCCTTGCCTCAGCCTCCCAAGTAATTGAGACAACAGGTGCCTGCCACAATGTCCAGCTAGGTTTTTTGTTTTGGGGTTGTTTTTTTTTTTTTTTTTCCCTATTTTTAGTAGAGATGGGGTCTCGCTCTTGCTCAGGCTGGTTCTCAAACTCCTTAACTCAGGCAATCCACCTGCCTCAGCCTCCCAGAGTGCTAGGATTACAGGCATGAGCCACCACACCCAGCCAAGACTCCAGGTTTAAACTCTCGTCCCTCCTGTCTTCTAGAGCAGAGTGCCCATGGCACTCCCAGTCCAGAATACGTCCAAAGCTGGCCCTTATGTGGCCAGCTGCACAGCCCCAGAGGAAGCTTGGGTTCCAAGCCATGAAAGTGATCTCCAACCTCTTGAGATCAATAGGGACAAAACCACATCCCAAAGAAAGGTTTTCTGGCATACGTTCAGATGCCTTTCTTTTCCCTTTTAAAGATACAAAAAAAAAAAAAAAATCACACATGCAGCATTCTTTTGACAGCCAAAAATATATTTTAGGAAAGGAACTAAAATTGCCTACAGCCAACGCCTACAACTACTCCCCCTTCCCACCCCCCACCCCTACACATGTGTCAGAGTCCCACTTCTGTCTTCATCTGTTAGGAGGTCACTAAGACTGGCCTGGAAAAGAATCATTAGTCTCTAGGGACTGAGAGGCACTAGACAAGAAGACTGATAACGAAGAACAAAGGCTGACAGATCAAAAGTATCCTGATCCGGGCTTGGAAACACCTTTTCTCATGAACCTTGCTGCAGCATCAGCAGCAGTTGGGCAGCTATAGCCTTCTGTCACCACAAAGTACTCATCTGTGCGCTGATTCCACAAAAGGAATCAGCAGCCCATTAATGTAACACCAGGGCTCTGAGGGACGGGGATTGTAGGTAAAATTAGCACAGATCCAGACAGACCTTAGGGATCACATGCACACCCCTGCTCTGCCTAAGAGAAAGCTAACTGTCTCCTACTCACACCTCTGACCTTCAGGGACTAGGTGTTGAAAATTTAGCTTAATGTAAACCTTATCTAGGATTGCTTATGCTTTTGGTACTATAGTGAAAAGCCCATAGGATTGCATGGAATTAGTGAGTGACTTCACATCCTATCCATGTAGGCTGAGGGAAAAGCAATGCCAAATTTAGCGAAGTAGTCACAGAGATTTAAAATGCTTCAAATGAGGGTCAGTGCCCATAGCTCAGTGAGTAGAGCGCCGGCCACATACACCAAGGCCTGCAGGTTTGAGCCCAGCCTGGGCCTGCTAAACAATGACAACTGCAACCAAAAAATAGCCAGGCGATGTGGCAGGCACCTGCAGTCCCAGCTACTCGGGAGGCTGAGGCAAGAGAATCGCTTAAGCCCAAGAGTTTAAGATTGCTGTGAGCTGTGATGCCATGGCACTCTACCAAGGGTGACATAGTAAGACTCTGTCTCAAAAATAAATAAATAAAACAAAATAATATAAAATAAAATGCTTCAAACGAGCTGGCATGCAATGTTGGCAGCCCCTGTCCACTCTGCTGCAGACTAAGAAGTCAAGCCCTTCTCAACTACTCCCCCTTCCCAAACCTGTGCAGGGTAGAAAGACAACCCAAGGCTCGGCGCCTGTGGCTCAATCGGCTAAGGCGCCAGCCACCTACACCTAAGGTGGCGGGTTCGAATCCCCAGCCCGGGCTCGCCAAACAACAATGATGGCTGCAACCAAAAAATGGCCGGGCGTTGTGGCGGGCGCCTGTGGTCCCAGCTACTTGGGAGGCGGAGGCAGGAGACTTGCTTGAGCACAGGAGTTGGAGGTTGCTATGAGCTGTGATGCCATGGC
>CAUYQV010025303.1:0-15309 GCA_963574575.1 Galagoides demidoff | reverse complement strand
ACTTCCATCAAACTGGTTAACATAGCCTTCATGTCATTTTCTTAGTTATTGTGTTAAAACGTTCATATTCTACTCATAGAAAGATTCACTTGTACCCTTGTAAGATAAACCACAGACGTGAACCCTCGAATCCTCCTCCCTTCACCCATTCCCCGCTCCCCTCTTCTTCCTCCATCCCCTTCCTCCCTCCCCGTATCCTTAGGCTGTTATTAGGTTATAGCTTTCATATAGGCGAGTACCTTTTCTAACCAAAAATTAAGATACTGTGAAAGAAAAAGAAAAAGTTTCCCTTACCCTATTTAGAAAATATAATTTTATACTTTCTATTTATTTGTTTTTTGAGACAGAGTCTCATTATGTTGCCCTCTGTAGAATGCTGTGGCATCACAGCTCCAACTTCACAGCAACCTCCAGCTCTTGGGCTTAGGCGATTCTCTTGCCTCAACTTCCCAAGTAGCTGGGACTTGCAGACGCCTGCCACAATGCTTGGCTATTTTTGTTGCAATTGTCACTGTTATTGTTTAGCTGGCCTGGGCTGGGTTTGAACCCACCAGCCTCAGTGCATGTGGCTGGTGCCATAACCACTGTGCTATGGGTGCCAAGCCAACTGGCTATTTTTGTTGTTGTTGTCGTCATTGTTGTTTAGCAGGCCTGTGCCAGGTTTGAACCCACCAGCCCTGGTGCATGTGGCCGGCTCCCTAACCATGGAGCCATAGGCGCTGAGCCTATTTTATGCTTTTTATAAGGTATAAATTTATAAATTTTCTACAAGATTAGTTCAACGTTTGGTACTGTTGTGGTATGATGGAGCCTTTTCCATGTGTTTGTATCTCTGTGGCTAAAGTATACTTTATTTATATAGCAGATAGTTGGGTTTTGTTTTTTATCCAGTCCAACATTCTCTACCTTTTGATTGTTTACTCCATTTATATTTACTATTACAGTTACATATTGATTTAGTCTGCCATTTTTTTATGTCTAATGTTTTTATTCCTGTATCATTCCTTTACTGCTTGTTTTGAATTAAGTAAATATTTTCTAGTGTCGTATTTTAATTTCTTTAGTTTTTTTCCTCTATTTCTTTTTGTTTTCTTAGTGGTTGCTCTATATTTCTTCACTACTTATTTTTTTCGTGTCTTAACATTTTATCTTATTAAAATCTACTTCAGATTTATGGTAAGTTAATTTGAGATATAGAAACATTACTAAGAGTTTAGAATTTCCATTTAGTTTTTTTTTTGTATGTCTATACATCTCCCCCCTTTTGCACTGTTATTATATTTTACAAACACAGTAGTACCTGGTTTATAATTATTACTTTTTGTAATTTTATGTTTGTTAAGCTGAGAAAAGAAAGGTGACGAGGATATAGTTACAGAATTTTTTATGTTGACCCTCTTACCATTTCTGCTTTTCCTCACTTGTTCCTGCAGGTTTGGGTTATTGTCTGGTACCATTTTTTACCTTGGATAAAACTTTGCTCCTTTGATATTGTTATTAATGTTGAGTATATTGCGATTTCCTATTTTAGAAGCACGACAATACAACATTATTATTTTTTGGAGTTGCTCTTTGTAATAGTTAAGGAAGCCAAAGAAATATTGTTTTTACTTTCTTTTATAACTGTATAAAGTTATAATTGCTCTTGCGCGTGTGTGTGAGAGAGACTGCTTTTGAATTACGTAGATTTAGCATGAAAAACTTCATTTATTATTTCTTTTAAGTTGGGTTTGGTAGTAATGCATTCTCTCAGTTTTTGTTTATCTGAAAATACCTTTATTTTCGCTTCTTTTTGTTAAAGAATTCTTCCAGAAAGAAGGGAAGTGGGTTTTTGGTTGACAGTTTTTTTTCAGTTCTTTGTATATGCCTTCCCACTATCTTCTGACTTCCTTTGTTTCTGATAAGAAATAATCATTAACAGTTGTTAATCTTACTGAAGTTACTTTGTTATGATGCTGTATGTTTTTCTCTTGGTGCCGCTGTTTGAATTTTTTTCTTTCAGCATTTTTAGTATAATAGGTCTCTGTGTGGATCTTTCTGCATTTATCCCGCTTGGATTTAATTCATGAACCTCTTAGATGTGTAGGGTTTTTTTGGCTTAAATTTGGGAAGTTTTTAACTATTATTTTATCTCTGAGTATTTTTCTGCAGCCTTCCTCCCTGTACTGCATCACATACGTGCGGCGTGCTTGATTGTAGTCCCCATTTCTCTGAGACACTGATCATTCTTCAGTCTCCTTTTTTTCCTCTGGTTTTTGGATTACATAATCTTTATCTGTCTCTCTCCAAGTCTGCTAATTCGCTCTTCTGACAGTTCCCATCTCCTGTCAAGCTCCTCTAGTGAGTTTTTCATTTTGCTTATAATATTTCATATGTTCAGAATTTCTATCTCATTCTTTTTTGTAGTATCTGTCTTTATTGATGTTTTATATTTGAGACATTGTCATCAGAGCTTTATTTACTTTACAAATGGTTTCTTAATTCCTTGCATTCTCTATTCCTAAGCCTTTATAATGGCTGATTGGAAGTTTTCACAGTCCTCTGTGAGGTTTGGTTTGTTTTGACTCCAGGAGGGTTCTTGGCTGTCTTGGTCCTTGGCCGTTTTGCTCTCACTGTAGTAGCTCCCAGCTTCCTCTTCCTTGCTTACCACCAAAAGCTTAATTATTTTTGAGAGTGCCCCCCCCCCACTACATTGGGGTATAACTGACAGATACAAGTGGTATGACCTTTCTTTTTAATTTATAAAGTTTTGCAAGTATTTTTGAGAATTCTTTGCCCCTTTCATTATTGTGTACTGTTCTACACGATATAGTGGAGGTGAAAAGAAATTGTGGTGTTGAAAAGGTGAGGCAGAAAGGCACCAGACTCAGGTGGGGCTAGAGAAGTGTTTATTCTTTTGATTGGATTTTGGGGGGTTCTGAGCAGTAGGATTTAATAATGGAAAGACAGCTTTTGTATTCATGTGGGTGGAGCTGAAGAACATTCTTCTTGGTAAAGTATTTCAAGAATGGGAAAACAGACTCGGTGCCCGTAGCTCAGCGGCTAGGGCGCCAGTCACATACACCGGTGCTGATAGGTTTGAATCCAACCCAGGCCAGCCAAACAATAATGAAAACTAAAACCAAAAAATAGCCGGGTGTCGTGGTGGGCACTTTTAGTCCCAGCTACTTGGGAGGCTGAGGCAAAAGAATCACTTAAGTCCAAGAGTTGGAGGTTGCTGTGAGCTTTGATGCCATGGCACTCTACCCAGGTTAATAACTTGAGACTCTGTCTCAAAAAAATGGAGAAACAATTATCCCATGTACTTAGTACTATTTGAAACTAATAGATAAACAACTGCAGGCCCACACAAGAGGAAAAACACAATTAAATTCAAGAAGGGGGAGAAGAAAGGGGGAAGAGACTCAGTAAGCCCCCACCTAATGGGCATAGTGTAAGGGGTATATAGCACACATCCTCAGTCAAGGACTCAAATACAACTCGGACTTTTCTTAATAGATGCAATGTAACCTAATCATATGTACCGTCGTATTAATCTGAAATTAAAAAAAAAAGACCTACAAAAAATAATTGAGAGAAAGTTTAGGGATAGATTCAGAATAGTGTAGAATCTATGCCACAGAATTTGAAATCTGTTCTGTAAGTTTGAGGTTGGTTTGTAGGCTATTTCCAGCCTGAGGCCTGTTTTTGTACAGCTGAGGAACTAAGATGCTTTTTATATTTTTGGAGCATTGTTTAAAGAATAACAGAAATAAACCAAACAGCAGCAATACTGGTAACAAAAACAAGTCATATGTAATAGATTATGTATTGCTTGCAAAGTAGAAAATATTTATTCTCTGGCTACTTAGAGAAAAAGTTCAGCAGCTCTTGCTATAAGCATTTGAACAGAGAGACCTCACTGAGCTGAGAAATACGATCAAGGTGGGGCCTAGGATGATGAATCTGCTAGCAGAGTCCTAGAGCTAAACAGGACTTCTGTAGACACTAAGCTATGAAGACAAGCAAGGAGGCTATTGGCAGTTGAAGTGTGAGGGTACTGGTTCTGTTCTAGGTAAGCATCATTGGAAATGAGATGTTAGAACAAGATTTACAATGGGAGACTGGTGGCTTGTGCCTGTAATCCTAACACTCTGGGAGGCTGAAGTGGGAGGATTCCTTGAGCTGAGAGTTCTAGACCAGCCTAAGCAAGAGTGAGACCCTGTGTCTACTAAAAATAGAAAAATTACCTAGATGTTGTGGCAGGCACCTGTGGTTGCAGGTACTTGGGAGGGTGAAGCAGGAGAATCACTTGAACGCAGGAGCTTGAGGTTGCTGTGAGTACGATGACGCCATGGCACAATAGCTTAGGCAACAGACTGAGACTGTCTCAATTTTTTTTTCTTTTTTTTACTATGGGAGATGTTGCAGACATTGCATAGGAAGCATCAGAAAAAGCCAGATGTGGAGGACAGGGTAAGGGCTAAGAGCACAGGATTGCCTTGGGAAGTAAAGGATGGCATCTTCCACAGTATGGAAAGTGTGGGAGGTTGCTGTTTGTCTTGCTCTGTTTTGTATGGTATAACAGAATACCTGAGACTAGGTAATTCATAAAGAAAAGAGGTTTATTTAGCTGATGCTTCTGCAGGCTGGAAAGCTCTAGAAGCATGGTGCATGCTTCTGGTGAGGGCTTCCGTGCTGCCTCACAACACGGGCCAAAGTCAAAGGGGAGACAGACGCGTGTGAAGGGGCAAAATCAAGGGGTGTCCTCACTTTGTAACAACCCACTCGTGAGGACTAATGTATTCCCATGAGAACTAATTCAGTCTCCTGAGAGTGAGAACTCACTACCTGAGAATAGGAGAACCTGGGAGAACCAGAATGGAGCCATTCACAAGGGGATCCACCCCTTCTAACTCAAACACCTTCCACTAGGCCCCACTTCCCAACACACCGTCAGGGATCACATTCAACAGGTTTTGGTGGGGACAAACCATATCCCAATGATATTAATATTTAAGACTTTTATATGAGAAAGTTAGGAATGCTAGGGCATCCATAATGTTAGTGAGGTCACCATTACAACACACTCAAGTACAGCTCACGGTCTGTATTGCTTGACATTTTGTTCCTCAGAATTTCCTGTAAGTTGCTGGTTGCTTTTACAGATTGGGCCAGATTTAGCTTTGCCTTTTTTTGAAGAATATTTTATAGGCGATGGTGTATATTTTTACCAGGACTGGTCGTCTCTCGTCTTACGATGTTAGGGCTGCTGGTGGTGATAGTCTGTCATTCCTTCATTTATTAGTGGAAATACTTCTATAAAGAGAAATGTTTTCTCATAAATTATTAGGTTACCTGAGAAGCAGTTTGACTATTTCCTTTTATTTACAGTGATTAAAGATAGTAAGTTTATTCCTTGGCGTCCTCCGAAGATGAACAGGGAAGTGTTTTCTTACATTGTTTTTTTTTTTTTTTTTTTTGAGACAGAGCCTCAAGCTTTCCCCCTGGGTTGGGTAGAGTGCTGTGGCATCACAGCTCACAGCAACCTCCAACTCCTGGGCTTAAGCGAGTCTCCTGCCTCAGCATCCCAAGTAACTGGGACCACAGGCGACTGCCACAACGTCCAGCTATTTTTTGGTTGTAGCCGTCATTGTTGTTTGGCGGGCCCAGGCTGGATTCGAACCCACCACCTTGGGTGTACATGGCTGGCGCCTTAGCCACTTGAGCCACAGGCGCCGAGCCTTGTTTTTGTTTTTTTTAGTATCATTGTGAACTTGCAGATCCAAATGTGCTTGATGTGTTTCAATATATTTTAAGTATACAGAGTTGTTTTGTCTTTGTCTGTGGGAGCCTCTTGAATTTGTCTTGAGTTCTTTTTTTAAGGCAGAGTCCTGTTCTACAACTAGAGTGTAATGGGATCATCATAGCTCACTACAACCTCAAACTCCTGGGCTCCAGTGGTCTTCCTGCTTCAGCTTCCCAAGTGGCTGGGACTACAGGTGCATGCCACCATGCCTGGCTAACTTTTCTATTTTTAGTAGAGCCAGGGTCTTGCTCTTGTTCAGGCTGGTCTTGATCTCCTGTCCTCAAGCCATTCTCTCAACTCATTCGCCCAGAGTGGTAGGATTACAGGCGTGAGCCATGGCATCCTGCTGTCTTGAGTTCTTTCAACCTGATTGTTGTAGTCTTTGGTAGTTTCCTGGAAATCTAGTATGAGTAGCTGTTCTAGGCTTATCTTACAGATTTCCTGTCCTTGTCTGGGAAATGAGGTTTCAAGACTAAAATCCTGGGCCCAAGAGATATTCACTGTTATTCATCTATATATTAATAAAATATACAATTAATATATGTTGCATTAGTATATTGACATAATACAATATATAATTATATATTAATACATAGATATATAAAAATAATATGTAATATGCTCTCTCTGTGAATTTATTGATATTGAATTGGTCATTGTTTCTACAAAATAGAGTTAAGAAATACATTTTTTTTGGTCCTTAAAATGTTAGAACACTCGGATATTTCTAATTCAGATTCAGGACTACATTGTTTTTGCCTAACCCACTTGATCTTAATCTTTATTTCCCACCTCACAAATCCTGAGTCTCATCATAATTATTCCCTTGCTTTATCCCGCTAATATATGCATATAATCTCAGAAATTAATTATACCAACATTATTATAAAAAATGATTACTGTTAATGGTTTAAGTTGTTTTGGTAGCTCTTTTTATCTCAAGGTATATTCGTATACTAGGGAGATACACAAGTACGTGTATATATGCGTATATATAAAGAGAGAGTGAAAATAATTCATATTATTAAAATTTAAAGTCATTAAAATAATCCCTGTTTGGTTGATTAGTTTATTTCATTTTATCTTAATTTTTAGAAATTGCTAGGCCAGGTATAGTGGCTCACACCTGTAATCCTAGCACTCTGAAAGGCAAGATGTCTCTAAAAAGAAAAATAAAAACATAGCTGGGCATTGTGATTGGCACCTATAGTCCCAGCTACTCAGGAGACTGAGACAAGAGGATCCCTTGAACCCAAGAGTCTGAGGTTGCTGTGAGCTATGATGTCACAGCACTTTACCCAAGGTCACAAAGTAAGACTCTGTCTTAAAAAAAAAAAAAAAAGAAAGAAAGAAAGAAAAATTGCTTAAGAAGTTTTTTAAGGCCAGGTGCAGTGGCTCATGCCTATAATCCTAGCATGTGGATGCCTGTACTCACAGGTTGAGACCAGCCTGAGCTAGAGCAAGACTTCGTCTCTTAAAAAAGTAGCCGGGTGTTGTGGGAGGCACCTGTAGTCCCAGCTACTTGGGAGGCTGAAACCAGGGGATGACTTGAGCCCAAGAGTTTGAGGTTGCTGTGAGCTGTGACAGACAGCATAGCACTCTACCGAGGGTGACAAAGTGAAATTCTGCCTCAAAAAAAAAAAAAAGGTTTTTTAATGAATATATAAAACATATACACAGTTCTAAAGTCTAATGTATAAAACTGGGTATGTTCAGGGTAGACTAGTTTCTATCCCCTTTCCCTACTCTCCATTTCTCTCCTTAGTTGCTCTTTCATCCATTAAAACAACACGACAGACCTTTCTGTGCTTTCTCGGGTGACTGCTTTGTTCCTGTCTCGCTTCTTCACTGGTGGCACGTCCTGCAGAACACTCCACAGCAGCAGATGGGGCTTTTCTACGTTCCTTCTGCAGCCGCCTGGGGCTCTGGTTGTGGATTCCTGTAGTTGTCCTGCCAGGACAACTGATCGGTTTTAATAAAATATAAAGGGATCATTTTAGTTTTACTAGTTTTAAAACTTCAAAGCTTCCCTTTTGTTTTTATTTAACAAATATTTGCTATTACATGCAAAGCTATTAAAACTTTATTTTTTAATTAAAAATTTAACATAAATTCAGGGTACATAGTGATGTTTCATACATACCCGTTGTCTCAAACATTTACCACTTTTTTGTGTTGCAAACATTTAGTACCCTCCTAGCTATTTGAAACTATGTACTATCATTAACCGTAATCATCCTGCAATGCTCTGGAAAAACTAGAATTTATTTTTCCTATCTATTAATAGCTGTAATTTTGAAACTTTAATTTTAAAACATCTCAAAAGAGCTTTTCAAACTTAACTTACATTTTGTTATAGCTTCACTGATCTGCAACCATGGTAGTAATTGACCATGGTAGTAATTTTCAATGTAGTTTACTTTTATTTATTTAATTTTTTTATTTTTATTTTTATTTTTACTTTTTGAGACAGGGTCAAGCCGTCACCCTGGGTACAGTGCCGTGGCATTATAGCTCACAGCAACCTCCAACTCCTGGGCTCAAGTGATTCTCCTGCCTCCACCTCCCAAGTAACTGGGACCACAGGCGCCTGCCACAACACCTGGCTATTTTTTGGTTGCAGCTGTCATTGTTGTTTGGTGGGTCCAGGCTGGATTCAAACCTGCCAGCTCAGGCGTATGTGGCTGATGCCTTAGCCGCTTGAGCCACAGGCGTGGAGCCTCAATGTAGTTTCCATATGTGTTGTGCCATCAAATCAGAACACAGACTGTATCAAAATGGGAAGAAACCAAAGTAGAGATAATCAAACTAGTTATCTCATCTCTCTGTAAAGTCCCGGTCTTAGCAGTACATATGGTCATGTATTTTGATTTAATATGTCATCCTACACCACACAGATATTCTACTGATGAGATCTGATGTGTACATCATTTGATTTACTAAAGAAAACATAATAAATTTAGCTCTTGAATTTCTATAGGAGACCTTGATTTTTGAAGTTTAATTTTAAAAGGGGCTCATATTGATACCTCAGAATTTTATTTTGTACAAATCATTTCAGCCCACCTTCTGTAAATGAAAATAACTATCAGGAAATACTTCAAATAAAACTGGTTTAACAATATTGCATTTTAGGATTGGAGTCAGATGACTTTAGTGTGTGGAGTCTGTCATTTTTTCTTTAATCTTTTTCTTTCACTTACACCAACAGGAATTTTCCTTCCCAAGAAACAGTCCAACTACATCACATTTATTCTCAGTCCCATTCACTTATTTCCAATTTTATTTGCCAAAGAAAATGACACCTTAAGCATGGAAGTGGCTGAGTCCCGTGCGGTTTATTGCCACCATTTGTGTGTGGGCTCTCATGGAACAGTCTGCAGCTAGCTCTAATCTGAACTTAAAAACAAAGATTTTCTGGCACTGCTATAGGACTTTTTTTTGTCTGTTTAATCTCTGTGGGTTTTGTGAGGATGTAAATCTTTTAAATAACTCAACTTATTTAGATAGGCTTAATGGTAATGAACCTTTTCCCTATCTTATTTATTGAAATCATTCTTTGCCAACATTCAGCTTTCTATGAGAGCTACTTGGTTGCTGTCTGTGGTTCACTCTTTTTCTCTTTTTGTTCTCTAGTGCATTCCACTCTTTGTTCAGCTTGTTTTGGAGAGATTAACGCGAGGGGTCAAAACGAGTGAGCTCCGTACTATGTGTCTTCAGGTTGCAATTGCTGCCTTGTACTACAATCCTGATTTGCTGCTACATACTTTGGAACGAATTCAGTTGCCTCACAACCCTGGACCTATCACTGTACAGTTTGTGAACCAGTGGATGAACGATACAGATTGTTTTCTTGGGTAAGTGTCTTTTGTATTTTACACTGCTTTTCTGTTTCTGGGAAGTATACTTTTTAATATACGCATATTATACCATGTGTAAAGATAATTTCCATACCGTAGAAATTATTTTTTGTGTATTTTTATAAAGTTAAGAGTATATTTCTACAGTATAATTTAGTGGGAAATACGCAGGCTCTGAAAATTAGATATAGTCCTTCTCAACATGTTTTTGGCTTAATATGTATCATATCTCTAGGCAACAAGAATTAAGTGTCTGCCTGGGTTCCATGACTAGTAAGTGTCTATGGCTAAAAGCATTTTATTTATTTACTTTTTTGTTTGAGACAGAGTCTCACTCTGTCATCCTGGTTAGACTGCTGTGGCGTCATAGCTCACAACAACCTCAAACTCTTGGGCTTGAGCAATCCTCTGCCTCACCCTTCCATGGGACTATAGGCATATGCCACTACGCCTGGCTAGTTTTTCTATTTTTAGTAAAGATGGCGTCTTGCTCCTGCTCTGGCTGGTTTCGAATTCCTGAGCTCAAGCAATCCACTTATCTCAGCCTTCCAGAGTGCTAGGATTCCAGGCGTGAGCCACTGTGCCTGACCTGGACAAAAACATTTTAAATGGAGACTGGTTTCTAAGGAAGACACGAGTCTGGCTAAGTACTAATGTAGTATCTCAGCATGTTTAACTCTTTATACATCTTAAGGGAGCCTATTCTCAAATGTGGGGTCAGAAGGCTTGTTAGTTGTAGCTGGTGCTGCCCAGTAGAACCTGGCATTCTCCTTGTTTTCAAAGTAGGAAGAGTAAAGTTCTAACTCCTAGTGGTTATGGGCCCACCTCAAGTCACCTAGTGATTGTGTTATGCTGAGTTTGAGCTAGATTGTTGTGTAGTTTGTTTTGGTTTAATATGTCATCCTAAATTAGACTAATAATATTTGGCTAATTGAGATGTATATATAATTTGGCCTATTTAAATCTGGCAAATTTAAATGTAATTCTTAAACTTCTGCATGAAACTTTGATTTTTTTAAATTTTTAGAAAATGAAAAAATTTAAAGCCAGGAGTAGTGGCAGGCACTTGTAATCCCAGCTACTCAGGAGGCTTAGGTAGGAAGATCACTTAAGCCTAGGAGTTAGAGGCTGCAGTGAGCTGTGCTTGTACCACTGCACTCCAGACTCAATGATAGAGCAAGACCCCAAATCTCTCAAAAAAAAAAAAAAATTAATTTTAAAACACCCTCCTGTTAAAACTTCAGAATTGTATTTTATATAAGTCATTTCAGCTCATGCTTTTTAAATGAAAATAACTTTTATAAAATACTGTTAATTAGTTCTTCAATATTGCATTTTAGAATTAGAGTCTACCCACTAGAAATAATGTTCTCTTTAAGTTTTGTAAAATATCATTTAGAAAAATTTGCTGTGGGGAGAAGATGGCGGGCTAGATTAGGATGGTGGGATAGGACTGGAGGAACGTGTTTACAAGCAGCTCTGTCTGTTCTAATTTCTCTACTTGTAGGCCACTGGAATTTGTCCCTATTGAGATTTGTTATTAAATCCTTGAAGGGAGGAACATACCTTAAAAAGAACTTATGTTTAAAGTTATCTCTGACGAAGATTTAGGAAGTAGAGATTTGGTCATTCAAAGTTAAGCAGTTGGTACGCTTATTTATTAGCATCTGTAAGCAAATTTCCAAAGATAGGCTGCCTCTCCCAGGCAGATCTTGGGTTGTACTAACGTGGAGTCTCGAGATCCCCACTTGATAATCATCCTTTTTGCTAGGATCCACTGATAGCTGGTGTGTATTATTAGTTGGGGCCTCTGTGGCTGAGAAAGCCCTCAGGTCAAGTGCAGCACCTGTTACAGCATACTGTTACGCTCGGGTATAAGTAAACTTGAATGAATCAAGGAATGCAAATAATGAAGAGTAATAGAAGCATGTGCTATACTCATTATTTGGTTTGTTCTATTAATATTTTATTTCAATTTAAACAAATTGAGCATAGCAAGTGAATTTTTTGTTTGTGCCTGTAATTTTAAGAGTTTTTACCAATATAGTAGTATTTTTTTACTTTTTTTTTTTTCTTTTTTTCCTTTAGCAATTCTCTTGCCCTTTGCCTCCCGAGTAGCTGGGACTATCGGCACCTGCCACGACACCCGGCTTTTTTTGGGTAGAGATGGGGTCTCACTCTGGCTCATGCTGGTCTCAAACCTCTGAGCTCAGGAGATGCACCCACTGTGGGCCTCTCACAGTGCTAGGACTACAGGCATGAGCCACTATGCCCGGCCCAGTATAGTAATATTTTAACTCTTAATATTTTTAGTTTTAAACAATGTAGAAGAACATGTAATAGAAAATAATATAATATACATGTATTGATTGAAGTTTTTTTCTCCTCAGAATTACATTTTTCCTATCTGTGTTGTAACAGAGGATTTTAATAGATTACTTACATTAAGTTCAACTTGCTAGATGCTGAGTTTTCAAAACAACTTTTAGCATCCAGGGTTAGCATAGAATATATGTGCCAAGAAACCTTGTAGATCAGTCTAATGGCAGAAGAATCTAAGAAACTCTGTTTGTTTTTGCCATTATGTAGGAATTTTATGCTGTCAAACACAGGTATTCCTGTTTTAATAAAACTCATTATGCCAAGGCTCATATATAGCATTTATATTAATCATAAATTGCTATTGCATTAAGATTCACCATGGTAATTGCAGGCAATCTATAATTGGTTTATAAAATTTGATTTACATAGGATTTCATATAATACAAGATAGGGGTATCTCTGTATAACTCCAGTGAGTGAACCTGGGAGTATACCTGGGACATTTCATTTTGTCGTATCTTCAGAATCTGTCCTTTATTGCATTTCTCATGTCTATATTTTTTCCCTTCAAATTTGCAGGCATCATGACAGGAAGATGTGCATAATAGGACTGAGTATTCTTTTGGAATTACAGAACCGACCTCCCGCAGTAGATGCTGTGGTGGGACAGATTGTTCCCTCAATTCTTTTCCTTTTCCTTGGCCTGAAGCAGGTCTGTGCTACTAGGCAACTGCTAAACCGGGAAGATCGCTCGAAAGCAGAGAAAGCTGATATGGAAGAAAACGGTAAAGTCTTCCAATTGCTATGAATGCTAGAATTGATCTTGCTTGGAGCATGCATTTTCTTTGAATATTAGTCTGTTTGGGACTTGATTGACTTCCTGTTAATTATATCATGTGGCATCAAGTAAGATTTGTACACCTTTTGACATACATTTAAAACTATTAATTTTTTTTGTGTGTAGAGCCTAATAGATGTTACACATTAGGAGATACATTTGTAACAGAATCAAATGATCTTGACCACCAGTTAGCAACCTGTTGTTTCATTTTTTTTGTTTGTTTTCACAGCCTACATGAGGCCAACAGCCATCGGTTAAACGAACCATTAGATTAAGAGAAGTGTTAGTACAACAGATTTTTCGTCTTATGTCTCTCTCCTTTTTTTAAAGGTTCTTAGGTGGCTCATTACCAAAAATTGTATTTGAGAGATATATTTTTGATTTAAATAAAAATTAAGGATAAAGTACATAAGTGAAGGTGATTTGCTTAATTAAGTCGGAATAAGATTATTAGAGTCAAGAATATTCAGCTTTTATTTAACAATGAGAGTGTAAACTGCTTGCTAGGGAGCAGGAAGTAGCATTATCCAATTCCAAGTGGAGTTTTTCCTTTTAAGGTTAAAAACAAACATTTTGTTAGCTCAGAAAAATACAAACTCTCCCGTGAAAACACACAACTCTATTTTTGATGCTAAATTATGCAATGTTAGCATGTTTAGATTTAAAACACTTTTCACTTAACTGGTATCATCCCAGTTTTTCATATACAAGGAATTGTGAACTACCCTTCTACCCTCAACACAAAATAAAACTTCTAATTTGTTTTTCTGAATTCTGTGTGGGCCTTTTGAAATAATGCTTCATTATTAGAAGTTTTGTTTACTTGTTTAATTTTTCTTTTGGCTAACAATGTGCCAACAATTATAGAATTCCTTTTTTCAGTATGTGAGGGTCTCTAATTTTTTGCTTTGAAAAATCTTTATTGGCTTATACTACTATGGCTGGGAGGAAAATTTTCTAGTAACATCCCAAATTTTCTTGTTGGTTTCCTACAAGTGTGGATTGATTAACAAGCAAAGATGTTTCTTATTCTCTTTATAATTATACCCTTCCCATGTTGTTTTTTTCATGTATTTCGTCCAAACTATGGTTAATTGCCTCATTCCTAAAACTGCTTCAGTATGGTGTGTTCTATATCACTATTTTCAGATTAATATTGCCTGGTTTGGGTTCACTCCAAGTTTTTCGTCTTATGTTTTTTGTTTTGTATTTGCTGCCTTCCTGTTACAGCATTCCGGTTATAATCTAACTGCTAGGAACAGATTGGTGGTGGAAATAGATACAGAATCAGTGGTGATAAGCAATTTGGCTTTTTAATTTTTCAAGTTGCATGTAGCTAACTATATATATATATATACCTATGTATGCATATGTATATATATAATTTACATGTTTATTTTTCTAAGTTATAAATTAACAAGTTACAATTGTATATATTTATGGGGTATGAAATGATGTTATAATTTACGAATATAACATAGAATGATTAATCATGCTAATTAACATATCTGTCATCTTAAATTACTCTTTTTTTGTGGTAAGAACATTTGAAATTTACTGTCTTAATCAATTTTGAAATGTGAAATACATCATTATTAACTGTATTCATCATGCTGTACAATAGATCTCAAAAAAACGCACCCCCCCCCATACTTCCTGAGACTTTGTACCCTTTGACCAGCATCTCCCCATCCCCCCCACACCCAGCCTCTGGTAATCACCATTCTACTTTCTACTGCTATGAGTTTGATGGTTTTAGATTCCACATATAAATGAGAACATATGATATTTTTCACTCCATGCCTGGCTTATTTCACTCAGCACAGTGTCCTCCACGTTCATCTGTTACTGCACACAGTTGCCTTTTTTTTTTTAAAGTCTAAATAGTATTCCATTGTGTATATACACCACATTTTCTTTATCCATTCATCTGCTAATGGACACTTAGTTTGACATAACTTGACTGTAGTGAATAACGTTGCAGTGAACATGGAGGTGGAGTGGAGGTGGAAATGTCTGCCCCACATACTGTTTTGAAATCTTTGGGATAAATATCTGGTTACAATATTTGCATTTATTAGGTAGACTCCCGCTTGTAGTTGTGTCCCGCATCCCAGAGGTGTGCCATACACCCTTCCCTTGTGCCTGTTAAGTGGGAGGACACCAATCCCCTCTCCCTCTCCTTTGTTCTCCCTTGCCCTAACTTGAATTGAATTGGGTTTTGCTCTTATGTGGGCATGTATTTGGATCTATATTCTTAAATTTTTACTATTTCTTTTTTTTTTTTTTTTTTGAGGCAGAGCCTCAAGCTGTCCCCCTGGGTAGAGCGCCGTGGCATCACAGCTCACAGCAACCTCCAACTCCTGGGCTCAAGCAAGTCTCCTGCCTCTGCCTCCCAAGTAGCTGGGACCACAGGCGCCTGCCACAATGCCTGGCTATTTTTTGGTTGCAGCCGTCATTGTTGTTTGGCGGGTCTAGGCTGGATTTGAACCCGCCAC
>CAUYQV010025302.1:0-77401 GCA_963574575.1 Galagoides demidoff | reverse complement strand
CTGTGGCTCAATCGGCTAAGGCGCCAGCCACGTACACCTAAGGTGGCGGGTTCGAATCCCCAGCCCGGGCCCGCCAAACAACAATGATGGCTGCAACCAAAAAATGGCCGGGTGTTGTGGTGGGTGCCTGTGGTCCCAGCTACTTGGGAGGCGGAGGCAGGAGACTCGCTTGAGCCTAGGAGTTGGAGGTTGCTATGAGCTGTGATGCCATGGCACTCTATCCAGGGGGATAGCTTGAGGATCCGTCTCAAAAAAAAAAAAAAATAGCCAGGCATTGTGGTGGGCACCTGTAGTCCCAGCTACTTGGGAGGCTGTGAATTGCTTAAGCCCAAGAGTTTGAGGTTGCTGTGAGCTGTGACGCCACGCACTCTACTGAGGGTGACATAGTGAGACTCTGTCTCAAAAAAAAAAAAAAAGCAGTGTAATAAAAAACCATGAGGTATGACAATTAAGTTGGCATATTTACTGCCATGCATCTAACACTGGCAGTGCCATACCTACAACCAATGAGGTTTCGTAGCCTTAGTATGTCAGTGTCTCATAGCTGCATTCCTGTCGATGTGTGGCAGTGTCTTGGTGAGTGGTGTTCATAATTATTACATGTTTTTGTATAGTATCTGAGCTTAAATTAGAGCAATGAACAAACACTAAATTTCTTGTTCAACTTGGCAAGAGTGGAAGTTTAGTCCAAGTTTATGGAGATAATCCCATGAAGAAAATAGCAGTATACAGATGAATTAATGTTTTCCTGAGAGGAGAGAAAGTTCATTGATGAAGAGAGGTCAGGGCAGCCAGTAATGAGCAGAACTGCAAAAACATTACAAAAATACATTGAATTGAGTGTCAAAATTGTCAGCTGACTGTGAGAAGCATAACAGACCAAGGAAACATCAATAGAGAAACAATTAGGAAAATCTTGGCGTGAGAAAGGTGTGGCTTCTGCATCACAGCAATGCCCCAGCTCACACGGTACTGTTTGTGAGAAAGTTCTTACCCAGTTAACAAATAATGTATTAGAACACCCTTTGCACTCACCAGATCTGGCTCCAGTGACTTTTTTCTTTACTCCAAGATAAAGGAAATATTGAAAGGAAGACATTTTGATGACATCTGGGACATCAAACGTATTATGACATATGATGACAGCTCTGACAGCCATTTCAGGAAAAGAGTTTCAAAAATTGCTCTAAGGCTAGACTGGGCACTGGAATGGGTGCATAACTTCTGAAGGGGAGTACTTTGATGATGACCATAGCAATATTTAGCAATGAGGTACTTGGCATTTTTTCTAGAATGAGTTTGCAAACTCAATTGTCAGACCTCATATAACCAGACTCTGACCACTTATCACCACTTCCATACCCATCAGGATGTCCAAGCCACCTTCAGTGAAGACCGAACTCCTGCATTTACCTCCTAAGATGCTCCCTACTTCCAGTCATGCCTCTAGCTCCAACACACTTCAGTCTACTCTTCACAGAGTGGCTTGGCTAGAGAAAGATTTATAAGACATTGGTCAGAGCACTTAACAACTGCCTATTGGCTTCCCACTTTTTCACTCAAAGCCAAAGTGTTTAAATGATTCTAAAACTCCTTTGTGTTCTGCCCACCACGCAACCCCCACTTCTCTGACTTCATCCTTTTCATAGGCCTCATTGCTGTTCATCAACAATCCAAATACATTGCACTTGCTGCTCCCTCTGCCTGGAATTCTCTCCCCGCAGATGTCTTCACTGCTCTCGCCCCTGTTTCCTCCTCATTGGATATCTGGCTATAGTTTATTGTGTGAAAATTTAATCCCCAATGTTGCAGTCCTGAGAGGAGGGGACTTTAAGAGGCAGAGCTGTAGTGAATAGATTATTCCAATTAAGGATTCCTGGATTAAAAATTTAACAAACTAAGGACTTATCATGGCAGTGGAACCTGCTTTATAAAAAGAGGAAGAGAGACCTGAGCTACCTCATTTGCATGTCCAGCCTCTCCCCATCTCTCTCTCTCCTGTGCCACCTTGAACTCTGCAGAGTTTCCACCAGCAAAAAAATCTCTCACCAGATGCAGCACCTTCACAACCAGACTTCTCAGCCTCCATAACCATTAAAAAAAAAAAAATTCTTTTTGTTTCTTTAATAAATTACCCAATTTCAGGTGTTCTGACCAACAGAAAACAGACTAAGATAGAAAATTGGTACCAGAAATGAATATTACTGATAACGAATGCTGGAAAACGTAGAAGTGGGCTTGGAACTGGGCAATGGGCAGAGGCTGGGAGAACTGGGAGGCGTAATCTAGAAAAAGGCTAGATTTTGGTGAGGGCAAGAAAATAGAAGAGTTTAGAACATTTTAGACATTGGTTAAGTGGTCATGACCAGAATGCTTGTAATATGATCAATAAAGGTCATTCTGGGGGAGGTTTCAGATAGGATGGGGAGGGGGAGATATTGGAAACTGGAAGACAGGCTATCCTTGAAATAAATTGACAAAGTTGACAAAGAACTTGGCTGACCTGTGCCCATGGCTGCTAAAGTGATGGAGCAGGGTAGAAGGAAGCCAGGTGCTATTCTTTAAAATAATGAAAGAAAAATGACAAAGGCATTAGAAATCTTCAAGACTGCCCCTCCCATTACAGGTCCAGAGGCCTGCAGCGGAAGAATGATTTCAGACAACAGACCTAGTGTGCTCTCAGTAGGCTCACTGCCCAGGGCCACCTGAAGACTGTGCTCAGTGACCCCTGGCACCCCATTCTCCAGCCACCCCTGCCATGGCTCAGTGGGCCATGGGGCAGCTCCAGAAGGTACAAGTCATCAACCTTGGCAGTGTCCACACCATGTCAATTCTGCAGGCTTGCAGAAAGCAAGAGATGAGGAAGCTTGGTAGCCTTCCCCTAGATTTCAGGGAATTTAATGGAAATCCCCAAGGTGCAAGCACAGGCTTGTTGCAGGAGTAGAACTATCATAAAGAACCCCCCTGAGAGTAGTATTAAGCAGAAATGTGGGGTTCTGACTGCCACAGAGAGTCCCCCTTTCACAGTGGGGCTGTGAAAGCTACTGCAGAGAATCCCCACTAGGGCAATGCCTGGTGGAGCTGTGGGTCTGTCAATGGCGTGGCTGCAGCATGCAACACCTGTCTGGAATAGCTTCAGGCACCAAACTCCAACCCACAGAAGCAGCCATGTGGGCTGCACCCAGCAAAGCCATAGGGATGTCCAGGAAACAGCATTTGGAGTCAAAGAGATTATTCTCCAGCTTTAAGATGTAATGTTCCTCCTGCTGGGTTTTTGACTTGCTAGTTGCCTCTTTCTGTTGGTGTACTTCTTTTTTGAATGGGAATGTCTACTTTATGCCTAGATACCACTATGGTATCTTGAAAATAGATAACTTATTTTTATTTCACAGACTCACAATGAGACTTCCTTGGACTTTTGAGTTGGTGCTGAAATGAGTTAAGACTGTGGGAATGGAGATGGAAGGAATATATTTGTATAAGGACATTAGTTTGGGGCATCCATGGGCAGAATACTATGATTTGAATGTCCCTCTAAAACTCATGTTGACACTTAATCCCCAGTAAGGCAGTACTGAACGGTGGGGACTTTAAGAAGTGGTTGATCATGAGGGTTTTGCCTTCTTTAATCCATCCATGGATTAATAGGTTATCATAGAGGGAAACTAGCAGCTTTATAAGAGGAAGAAAGCCCTGGGTTAGCAGGTTAGCATAATCAGTACCTTCCAGGTAATGCCCTGAACCACTGGGGGACTGAGTGGAGAGTCCCTACCAGCAGGAAGGTTCTCACCAGATTCAGCTCCTCAGCCTCCACACTACAAGAAATAAATTGCTTTTCTTTATAAAATAAGCAGTTTTAGGCATTCTGTTTTAAGCAACAGAAAATAGATTCAGACACACCTTAAGACAACTTCTTCAGATCACTCTAGGTAAAATCCAGGAATTCTTTTATAAGTAACCAATGCAATTCTTAAGTGTCATGATGCAAACTTAAAGTTCCCATTCCTTTATTCTGTCTTTTCAAATCTTCATGTTGGAAAAGTAACTTTGTGTTAGGAAATCTTTGATTACATTATTCAATTTAAATCTCTAAATTATTTTCTAGCTCTAGCGTTTTAAATTTCCCTTTAGTGCCCTTCCATGTTATATCAGAGCAGGGCTATATCCTCAGAATTTTCTCATGCAAACAACTGTGGTTTCTGTTCTGTCCCATCTGACAGCCTCAGCCTTATTCTATCCCCATTCCAGTTGATTATATTGAGATATGCAAATTATTTACAGGATAATCTAATATTCTTACAGAACTAATGAAGGTCAGCCAGGCTGAAGAGCCACAATATTCATAAAATACTGATGATAACAAATTCCACACTCCCCATGCCTCCATCCTGCTTTATTTTTTACTATTACACCATCTGATACGTTGTATATTTGCTGGCTTATTCATTTCTCATCTCCCTGGCTGTGTCTGTGAGCCAGGAAGGGAACTTAGCTTTGTTCACTGAAGCGCTTCAGCAGATGTAATAAACATGCCATAAATATGTATTAAATATATTTAAAGTAAATGAATAAATATATTCTGTGAATGGAATTTTTCAAGAAGCCTTTGTAATAGCAATTTAGATTTTATAATCCCTTGCAAGTATACACCTCAACCCTTTAAAAATACATGTCTCCTCTTCTGTTTCATCTTTTCTTTGTAATTGATCTGGAAATCAACCTTGAGAGGGAAATTAAAGTACGCACGCGCACACACACACATACCCCACTCCAGGACACACAGAATGAGGTCATCACTTTGCTCTACCAGTCATAAGACACTGAAACCGTAACAAGTACTATGCTAAGCGTCTTACATGGGTGCTGTGATAACCTCTCCAGTGAAGAGTGAATAACTTCCCCCAGAGGTGCACAGAGAACAGATTTGAAGGAAGTAATCTGACCCTGAGGTCCAGTCTTCTGACTGCCATGCCATCTACCTTAGTCTTCATTATTCTTGCAGAATCTTCTTGAATATATAGCAATACCCCACTGTGTTGTTTCATGCTGGCATAGTACATGTTACTGTGATAGCTCCTGGATAATTAAAGAATTATTGGCAGCTTGAGCTTACCCATATATATGTGGCTTCCTCTTCTCAGTTTGTATGAAACCAAAGAGTTTTGCTGCACATTGTACATTTGACCAGGAAACAGAACATTAATAACCTTGGAATTCAGTAAAACAGTGCTCAAAATATGATTTAACAAATTCCTTCATGTGCTAGGATCATATTTTTAAGCCATCCTGTAATGGGAGGAAAGGCTTTCTATGGACTGAAGAGTCAGAATGCAACTGTGTTGGGAAAGGAAATGAGCTCTTCAGTCAGAAAGGTGAGATATCAGGGCAGCACAATGGGAGAAGGGCAGAGACCTGAGACAGACGGCAAATGCGACCCTGTGGCAGGAAAGGAGGGTGGAAAAGAAGAAAGGCTGGAGATGTTTTTATGCAACCAAGGAAATACCCTGAGTGAATGGCTGGAGGAGAGTAGTGAAGGAATGGGAAGAATTGCTGAGGGGCAGAGAGACTTCTACCAGTGTGTCTGGGTGGCAGGTGGATGTGGTAGTTGAGCTGAAGCAGATCCTGCCCAGTAACTTCAATTCCACTGTATTAACTTGTTATCTAAGAGTTAATCAACCAGTTATAAGTTAACCGTGCTGAACTATCATCCCACAGATTTTGGTCTCTTCATATGAATATAATTAAATTATCTGCCAATGTTAGTTAAAATCTAGATAGCCTTTGTTTACTTATCTCTCTTATCTACCATTCTTAAACTGGAAATAAAGTTACTTTGTACCATAACAATGCAATATCATACGATAAAATATAATATAATACATAATAACTCTTGCCATTAATAGATAACCAGTAGTAAGCACCAACTATGTGCCAGACACATGGTCTACTCCTATTCTCACAACAAACATGAGTTAGCAGGAATGAAGCAAGGCTTTGAAGGGCTGAGTAACTTGCCATATTCACATGGCTGAGCCAAGGTTTAGACTGGTATTATTTGAGTCTAGACCCCTGGTCCCTAGCAGCTAAAACATCTTGCTTTTTCATTTGCTTTCTTTACTAAGTCTCCCCAAATCATTTTTTAAATTACTAAAGACATTTCCTTACCTATAAATATTTTTCCTCTAATTACTACTAATTATACTTGCCTCAATATGTATACAGACAAAACATAATTTTCAGATACATGAAAATCAACACATTTTTAATTTTTAATGCATTCAAAAGAATCAGAACTATATGGATTAACAATTTAGTAGAACAAAACATTTCTTTTTATTCTTCTCTTATAAATTGTGTTTACTTTTTTCTTACTATTTTTATGATTGAAATGTTCACATTTAAACATTTGCCTCGATACACATAATTAAATTCAGAACAATTTCAGCTTAAATGGCTAAATCTTGGCAATACTAGACTTAATGCATAAAATATAGGATGAGCTAAGATGGCATAACATTTTTTGAATATAATTACTGAAATTTCACTCTCACTGCCTGAGCCTTCAATGCTAATTTAGTCGATTTAAAAAGAAAAAACTCTTTGATTTGAAAAGATGCAGCAGAAAATTGATGGGCATGAGTCTGGCATTTTGTCACTCAAGTGAATATTGGTAATTATGGTATCATTAGGCAAAATAATAATGTGACAGTTTCATATAATGAAGGAACACTTCTGTGCCAGAGAATTTAAATGTCAAGCACCTGGATTTCCAGATGTTTACCAGTTTCCATCACACAAAACCCTCTGCTAACCTGTGCTCTCTGAATATAACCTTGAAAGGTGTTGGGCAGTTAAAGAGCAGAGGCCAAAAAAACATAATCATTGCTTGTACCAGGGGAAGTGAGGTTCCTTTGTTCATTTGTTAAAATCAATCTGTATTTACTCAATTAGCCTATCATAATTTAGATTACTGCAGAAAGACAGAAAATAGAGTTCAGCTGTGATCTTTAGTCTCAAATACTCTAAAGTATTCCTCTGGAAAGGACAGTTTTATCTCTTACCCATATTAATTTCTTCAGATGTAAACAGGAGAAAGAGAAAGAGAAGGGGAGAGAGAGAGCGTGTGCGTGTTGGGGTAGGAGTAGCTTCCTAGTGGGATTGGATTGCCCCTCATTTAGAAACCAATCTAACCTCCTCTGATTGTCTATGATTACTGGTTAACAGAAGCGCTGGGATTTGTGTGGAAGCCAAGTTCCTGAGTGGCTGCTGTTTACTCACCCACTTACTGTGATTCATAGGTGTTTGGCACCTCATGGAACAGGTAAATAATTGCTAAGCTTCCTCCTTCATTGTCCTTCTTTGGACAATGTCCTGCCTTCTTTATAGTTAAGAAACCTAAGCAATTTTGACCTATTGAGAAAACAGCTTTGTTCAGGTGGTGGTGAATTATTTTTGTTCAGGTCTTCAAAGCAATCACGTGGTATACACCTGCTTACTGAAAGTAAGGCTGTGAATGGTACAAATTTCTTGTGCCCTTTACCGAATGACCTTCGCACATACAAAGTGATACATTTCAGTAATCTCAGGTTTATGTAAGGTCAGAGAAAAACACCTAAGTAATCCTGATGTGCCTGGGGTTAAAAAGAAATATTGTGCAAACAGCAGTAGTTCAATCTTGCCTTGCACACTTCAGGAGCACACGGAGGGACTCAAAAACAATGATTACTGGTCTCTTCTCCAAAGATTCTGCTGTAATTGTTCTGGGGTATGGTCTGGAACTCAGCCAGCATGTTCTGAAGTACAGCTAATGATTCTAGGTGATTCTAATGTGCAGCTAAGGCTGAACTTCTCTGGTCAAGAGGCTTGGTAACCACTCAGCCAAGAGGTGCTCAGGATTTGGATCACCTTCTGGCCACTGGTTGTTATTCTCCACATGTATCCTGACTTACTTCACTGAGTTAATTACTAAAATTCTCAGAACAAGCCAAGCACTCTCTGTGAATGTCAATTTATTGAAGGGTACTGCTGTAGGGCACAAGGTTTGATTTTTGTTGACGTTGGAAAGATCAACCTCAGCTTATTTAAAAGAGATTCAGTAGGAATATCCAAGTTTATTTCCTATGACCACTCTCTGATTATCATTCTTAGAAATGAATAAAAAGGGCTGTTCTTCTTTTTCTAGCTATTACGTATAATTTTTTAACATATAAAAATAATGAATTCTACCAGTTGGTTTAGTGTTCTTATTCTTAACACAGTGAGAAAAGGGTGGCTTATCTGCCTCAGCAGTGATTTTCACATTGTGTGCTGCAAAAATTTTTAAAGATCGTTAATTAAATTATTTTTGAAAGAAGTTCAAATCACAGTAAGTATATCTTTTTTTTTCTACTGTTTTTAAAAATTAACATAATTGAAGTGTGCTCTGGAAGTTTAAGTACAGGTTCAAGTGTGCCATGAGATTAAAAAAAAAAAAAATGGTTGAAAATCACTGTTCTATAGGGTGGGCCTTGAACTGTGATATTTGGAGGAATATAAAATGGGAATCAGAACATTTTTTTGTTTGTTTAGGATTTTTTTGAGACAGAGTCTCACTTTGTCCCCCTGGGTAAAGTGCTTGGAATCATAGCTCAGGGCAACCTTGAACTCTTGGGCTCAAGTGATTCTCTTGCCTCAGCCTCCAGAGTAACTGGGATTACAGGCACCTGCCACAACACTTGGCTATTTTTCAAGGGGAGGTCTCATTCTGGCTCAGGCTGGTCTTGAACCTGTGAGCTCAGGCAATCCACCCGCCTGGGCCTCCCAGAGTGCTAGGATTTATAGGCATGAGCCACGCACAGCACCCAGCCTAGGGAATCAGAACTTTATATAGAACTCTAAGAATTTCTGCCTGGCTATAGAGTTTATGGCTTACAAAAAAAAATCAGGCTTTATCTATAGGTATTCCTATAAAGAAATGAAAATTATATTTGAATGATAAATGTTAGCTATAAAAAGTCATTTTAATTTGAAAATCTTGGTGTGTGATAGTTAAAGCCATATATCTAGGTCAAATAATGATACAACATTATCTTCATATCTGGAGCCTTTTCTTAATTCAAATAATTAAAAACACTCAAGTAAATTGAAATTCAACATATGACATATATTTTGCTTAGCTGAACGATTTTTTATGTCTATTTTTGATATTTTCTGAGACTTGAGATTGCATCATTTCAAATCTTTGAGATGGGGATAAATTAAATTAGAAATTGAATTTTTGACAAGTCAAGATTCAGTTATAAACCATCCTACCAGTTTCCCAAGTTTTTCTAGAAAAATGTACAGGTTATAGGTATATGTGGCTGAGCCGAGAGCAGGCAGAAATGTTTGTTAGTCTGGCCTGCCAAAGTGTCACCCTAGAATCAGAGGCCAGTACTCAAGATGATAGCAAAAAGCATATCCTGAGAAATTGAATAGCCTGAAAATTGAGATTCCTCAGTTGAGGCCCCAATTTTAAGCTTCTTACACAGAGATCAGGCAATACTTGGTTCAAATGTTGCCAGGGTTAGAAAAGTTCCATGTTTCTATACTGTCTGCTTCTACAATGACATCAGGGTCCTCTGCCTTATGCCAGTGTGACTTGGGTTGGGTTACAGATCCCCTGTTAGGGTGAATAATCTGAAGTTAGCCAATATAGTATCATTCCCTCTCTTTTAATATCTGAGTCAAGTGTGCTTCCTACCAAGTATGTCATGATTCCGTCCCTGCACTCCAGTCCCCCTGCTGTACCCTCAGGTGAGCCCAGCACTCTCAGCTTCCCTTCTGATGCTGTCCTCTCTCTGCTCCTCCACCCAATTTTACACACATTAGTTAAGTCATCATTGACCTTTAGACATATTTATTCTCCCCTTAATTTTCCCTACTCCATCCTCTTATAATAAAACCCAGGTTCTTTACTGTAGCCCTACCTTTCTCCCCAACCTGACCTACCCTCTTCTCTTCCACCATCCAGACCTTTTTTCAATGTCTCAGACTTGCCAAACCTGCGACCATCTCAGAGCCTTTGAAGTTCCTTTACTTGTGCTGGTAAATTATGTGTGTGTGTGGGGGGGGGGTCGGTTGTCCATGTATTCAACAATCATCATATAAGTTATCTATTACTGTGTAACAAATGATCTCAGAACCTTGTAGCTTAACACAACAAATTTTTTTGTTTTGTATTTTGGCAGAGGTGAGTCAGAAAATTGGGAACAACTTCTTTGAATGACTGTGACTTGGAGTCTCTTATGAAGTTGCAATCAAGATGTTAAGCAAGACCAACTGGTGAGCTCTCAGTCAGTACAATGTAGGGTCAGTAACACACCTCTTGGGTGAAGGGCTCAGCTACAACTTGGACTTCAACTAACATATGCAAATAATGTAACCTAATATTTTTACTCATATGTTAATCTGAAATCAAAAAAAAAAAAAGTGTCAAGTGGGTTGCAGGCATCTGAAGGTTTGACTGGAGCTGAAAGATCTACTTCCAAGATGGCTCACTTATATCGCTTACAAAGCTATTGGCTCCACGATCAGGTCCTTGCTGAATTTTTGGCAGAAAGGTCTTAGTTCCTCACCACAAAGTCTTCTCCTCAAGTTTCCTGAGTGTCCTCACAACATGGCGGGTGAGTTTTCTTCAGACTGAGTGATCAGAAAAGAGAAACCACATCCCTTTAATGACCTAGGCACACCCTCTTCCTATGTTCTGTTTTTTTTTTTTTGGGGGGGGGGTTGAGACAGAGCTTTAAGCTGTCGCCCTGAATAGAGTGCTGTGGCATCACGGCTCACAGCAACCTCCAACTCCTGGGCTCAAGCTATTCTCCTGCCTCTGCCTTCTAAGTAGTTGGGACTACAGGCATCCACCACAACACCCAGCTATTTTTTGGTTGCAGCCGTCATTATTGTTTGGCGGGCCGGGCTGCATTTGAACCAGCCAGCTCAGGTGTATGTGGCCTTAGCCACTTGAACCACAGGCACTGAGCCTATGTTCTGTTTTTTATAAGTGAATTAGGAAGTCCATGCCACATTCAAAAGAAAAGAATTTGGTTTCACCCTTTGGAATGAGAAATATAGAAATCATATCTTAAAACTATATCAACAAAATTTCAAATTAGATGTTATTATTTCATCCTATTAGGTAGAAAGCTCTCCCATTCACTTTGTTCCATTTGTCATCCTCTTAAATTATCCTGTTTACTTCTTGTGCGTCTCTGTCCATTAGAATGTAAGCTCCCTGTGAGGGAAGACTCCGGTCTGCCTCCTCCACTGCAGAATTTCCAGAGCCTGGGAACATGCGTGGCACAGATAGGTGCTTATTAATATTCCTCATATGAGTGAAAGTGACCCCATCGCCCACTTCATTGACATGAAATGCCTACTGCCCTCTGCCATATTTCTGAGAAACTTCCATTCTTTACTACTAAACATTACAGCTTAAAATAAATCCAGAAAGTCAAATAGCTTCCTATGCTTTGGCCATCTGAGTTAGGAAAGGGAGACTGCTCGATATCTTCTGGTATTTGTCTTCACACATATTTTAGAGAATTCTGAGGAAGAGATTTATTTCTGTAAACTCCAATTTCACCAGATTTAACAAAGTAATAAAACCAGAAATTAGCTTGATATCAGTGTTTTTGAAACTTGGAGATAGGAGAATATTTTGCTATTGTATAGATAGAGATATCTCTATTGTAGAGACAGTGAAGTAATGTTTTAAGCTAAGCATTATATTTAATTTGGATATAAGTTTTGATCCTAGAATTTTAAGGAATCCAATTGGAAAATTCTATCTGTACGAGGGGCTTCTCCACACCTTCAAAGACTAGATTTTAATCCCATTACAACCATGGAGTCACTTATAATGTTGGGCAATATTTTCAGATTAGTGTCATCAATTTTAAAAAGATAGGCTCACATCTATGAGTTTCTTTATCAATAAAGTCGAAGGAAATATTTGCATATTACATTTGGTGCAGGCAAAGTTTAAAACATTTATGATGGGAAAGATGACTCAACAATTATGTGGAAAGATGTTGCCTTTGGTGGAGATGATACCCTGTTGGATGCTTCTCCTTTTCCTAATAGTGAAGATCCCATATGTCCTCTTGCCTAATTCCCCAACTCCCCACCTATCTATTGCCAAATATTTGTATTTACAAGATGGCAAGTCAAGGTGCAGGCTGCATTCTGCTTGGGTTGGCCTTCAAAAGCATTGAGTGCAACAATGTTAGCAATGAAAGTGATATGCAAATGAGGTGTGAGGACTCAGGGAACACAGAAACTTAGTAAAGGAAGGTTTGAGTAAAAGAACATTAAGCTAGAATATAACTCTTATTCTGACAGATTTTTGCTAACTTCTATCTCATAAAACCCAGCTGAAAAATCTTTAACATTAAAAAAAGGTTGAGAAGTTAGGATAATACCAGTCATAAAATCTATGTACCTTTTGACTGAGAGGACTACCTGTCAGGCCTCACCTCAAGCCTATTCATTTAAAATATAGTATTACTCCTTTAGTTCAGATAGAAAGATGAGCTACAGAAATTATGCATTTATTAGCCTCCCATTTATCTCATAGATCTTAGTGAATATCAAATATATCCTTAAATACTAACAATTTCAACTGTCAATACTTGACATTACATTATATCCTCTTAAAAGCCAGCATATTTAAAAAAAAAAAAGAGAGAGAGACTCAGAACGTATTTTCTGAATTCAAATAAAGGGAATTTTAAATCTACTTTTTAGCAAGTTAGGTTAAAAACAGATTATCAAAAGCGGTAGGAGGTGACTAGTAGAAACTTATCAACAGCTAGTAGCAAGAATAACAAGGAGGAAAAAGACTCAAGAATGCAAAAAGAGAGAGAGAGAGGGACTGGGTTCATTTGGTTTAATGGTTAACAGTTGTTCCTACCTCAAGAGCTTATCTGTATTATGATGACCCCAACCTCCATGTTCATAACAGTGTTCATAATTATGAGGAAAGACAAATTGTGAGCAGCAGGTCCTGTTTGTTGTGATAGAGAAATGCAAAACATATGTAAAAGACGTTTCCATCTAAAAATTAGTATTGGCAAACAAAACATAACATTTTGATAGCCTAGACAACTGACTTATGTGGAAAATCTAATTCTTAGTTTTCTATGATTTAATGGTTTGGGACAAATTTTTTATCCTATAATTTTGTAGGTTGGAAGTCCAACACGTATCTCCCTGAGTGAAAATCAAGGCATCAGCAGAACTGTTTCCTCCTGAGATATTAAGGAAGGATCTATTTCCTTCCTTTTTCCAGCTTCTAGAGTCTGCCCATATTCTTTGGCTCTTGGTGTCATTCCTTCATCCTCAACACCAGCAACATCAGTCCAGTCTTCCTCACGTAGCATTGACTCTGACCTTCTCTGTCTCACTCTTCCACTCTTAAGAACTTTTGCCTTTACAGGGATCCTACTGGGATGATACAGAATAAACTCCCTAAGGGGTTAATATCTGATTAGAAATCTCAATATTCTCTACACTCTTAACTCCCTTTCACCGTGAAACCTTTACACATTCACAGTTTCCAGGAATTAAGATAGTGACATCATTGTTCTACATTTGTTATACATTTAGGTAAAGTTTGTTTATTAAAACAAACCATGAGGAAAAATTTTTGATGTCATCAAAAATAATAAAATCATAGTTCATATAATATTATCCAGCTCACAGGATTATGATGAAAATTAAATGAGAAAACGTTCATGAAAAACTCTTGGGAAACTACTAATTCCCTTCCACCTGGGGTCTTGGCCAAGATTTTAGACTTGCCAAGATGCTGGCTGTTCCTGTTGGGTTCAATGACAAAAGGCTCTACCACAGCACAACTGTTGTTTTTATCACCTATTCAGACTGTGTAACTACTGTTACCACTTCTTTGGGAGAAGAAAGATGATGACACCAGGTTTATATCGCAAACAAATTTTCCTGATGAAGGCCTCCTAGTTGAGTGAGTCCACATCTAATGCCTGCCTAGTCTCCGCTGACCCACGAGCAGGGTGTCCAGCACAATAAGCAGCCACACTTTAGAAACCACATTTCATCTGTCTAAAGTAAAACTTCTCATGATTTGTCCTGAGAGCAGAGGTTTCTCCCCAGTGTGTGACAGCACATATGCTACAGGTTGCTAAAATATTGAACTCTACAATCCCAGTGTGATCTTCGTACATGATCAATTTCTCCATGAACTATGATGACAAAAATAGGTAGGTAATATATGCAAGGTCAGACAGAAATGTTGCTGCCCTGCCCTTGACCCATTTCAACAACCTTAGTAGTTCTCCAGGACCCCTCTGTGGCATTCCCGTGTCTCAGGTGGAAACTTTGCTCTTGTCTCTCCCCTCCTCTTTTCATAGCTATTATACCCACCATATTCTCTTACATCAGATGTCCTACTAGGAAACATACAAAGTATCTTGTACCAAGGAGCTCACTTTGATAATGATTCAGTATATTTCCACCACCCCAAACAAGAATTGCAACCCCTGCGTTAGGGATCTTAAAGCAATTAATGATGCTTGTATTTCAATCTGTGATGGAAAACAGGGATGAGAGGTGTGTGTGTGTGTGTGTGTGTGTTTGTAAACTCTAACACAACTTCTTCCCTGTCTTCACCTCAAGCCTACCCTGGATTTTCACTGACTTAAAGAATGGAACATAAAGGAAAGAAGTTAGAAATTGCTTAATCAATGAGGCCCATTTTTATTATTGTTTTTGAGGACAAGTTATTTAGAAAATCTTACCTTCAGGTCCAGATTCCATAATCTCCATAAAAAAAACCCAAAACTTTGAATGAAAGTGAAGTAAATAATGAAAATATATACTTTCTGTATATATTCTGCCTCTAAACCCCTGGTGAGTAGTTTGCTATTAAGAAATGCAGGACTATCAGTCACTTAGTGCATTACCTTAAGATGTAAAATAGCTAACACCTTCACTCTAAATTTGGCTCTTGGTGTCATTCACTCTAAAACCTTATTTCTGCATAAAGGCTGTAAATTACAAGCCGACTATGTGATTACTCAGGGGCACATGGATGTACATTTATATATATGTATTATACTATTATACATCTAGAACATTGGGCAAATATTAAAACCAAATGAACAGATACCTGTTGCTTAGCCCCACCTCCTTCACTGTGACTAGGTGAATGCATTTCAGTTTATTTCATGAGTTTCAGGTGTGTATCCTCAGATGCATTCCTGGGACACATCCAAGAAGGTAAGGCTACATTCGGTCTTACGCCCTGTTTACCTTAGCAGCAGGCAACCTCCCAAACTTAAAATTGAGTTTCTCCCCTGGACTCTAACTTCTACATTTCTGTTCCCACTGCAACTGTTATGTAGAATTAGGTGTGAGACTCATTTTTTTTCTGCATCCTCCTGTGAAATATTGTACCATGGATTCTGAAGTAGTAGCCCAAATCCCTTATCACTGCTCAAATACTGGGAATGAGATTCTGTACCAAAGGGAAATTACTGTGGAGGACAGCAAGTACATTTCCCTGTTCTATAGCGACTCTGAAGAAGGCTGAAAGTTTCAGGAGGGGGAACAGCAGAGGAAAAGAATGAAACTTTCATCTCAGAGATAGCAAGAGTAACAAGTGAGGTCTGGAAATAAATGAATAACCCAAGTAACCTCCCTTAAGGCCATTATATTCCCAAGGGAAGAATATAGTTAACAATCTCATTACCAGTCTGTGGCACTCAAGAGGGCTTAATTTTGTCTTTGGTGGTGGTGGGGAAACTCTTATTGTCATAAAAGAAGAAATGCTCTCAAATTTTTGGTATAAATGATAGGATTTGAAATGGAAAAATAAGTACATACATCAACAAATGACAAGGATTTGCTTTGGGGCTGTGATTAGGTTGATTTTGTCACATAGAATTTCACTTTCTGAGCCCCTGTGTCAAGGGGTCTTGGTGTTTCTTAGGGTGAAGGTCAGTTTCTTTTAAAGTCTCTCTGTTTCCTGCAAAGTTCTACAATAAGTATACTGATTTCCTATAGAGAAATCAGAAACATGCTTTCAATTAATAGTAGTGATAAAAAAAAAAAGTCACTAGTTTTGGAGAAGTGAACAACACTTTTTAAATAACCTTAAATAAAAGTTGTAGGAGGCAATTTTGGACTGAATTCCTACAAGAAGCCCAGCAGACCAAACCAAAATGGAATCACTCATGCTGAAGTTCCACACTACCAAGTTTAACTGAGCTGTTTATTTGGCCTTCAAAAAAATCACGAGGGAGGGAGATAGTAACCAAATCTCCAAACAGGCCAGTTTAAACTTGCATGATGAGAATGCCCCTTCTGCTTTGACTTTTAATTTTGAAATGATCAATCTGCTTCTCCTTCTGCTTCTGCTTCCCTCAGGCCGTTTCTGCCTGCCTGTAAAGCCAACTTCCTTTGCTCAGTTCATTGGAACACTCAGTTTATTTTATAGAATAAGGTATTTTGCAATTCCAGAATCACAAATAAAAGCCAATTGAAGTATTCAAATATGTTGTTATTTTATGAATTGGATTAAAAATGTGGACTCTATATACAGTCAAATACTATTCAGTCATAAGAACAAAATCATGTCTTTTGCAGCAAAATGGATGGAATTGAAGGCCATTATCTTAAGTAAAACAACTCAGAAAATGAAAGTCAAATACCATATGTTTTTGTTTGTAAGTGGGAGCTAAGTGATATGTACACATGGACATAGAGAATGGAATAATGGTCACTGGAGATTCATAAGTGTTGGAGGATGAGAAGGAAGGAGGGACAAGAAATAATTTAAGGAATAACAATGAGTATTATTTGAGTGTTGGTTACACTGGTCACACCAGACTTCACCACTACATAATAGATCCATGTAACAAAACTGAGCTAGTATACCTTAAATTTATACAACTAACAAAGTTGTAATTTTGTCTTTTGAAATTTTCCATCTAGTGATATCTCAAAATCTCATCCTTCCCTTTCCCATGGCTAAAATCAGCTTCCCCATCCAGACATCCTGAAAAAATTTAATTCATCCTTCAAGACTGTTTAGATACTACTTCCTCTGTGACATTTCTTCTCTGATCATTCCAAAAGCCACTAAAAGAGAGATTTGTCTGCTACATGTCCACTTCTGTCATTATTTATTCATCATCTCACCTACTCAATTATGGGCATTTGAAGCCAGGGAAGATACTTTGCTCATCTCTGTGTCTTTGTTACAGAGCATGGTGTGTGGTTAGGGTTGGTGCTCCATAAGGATCTTTAGTAAATGAATAACAATAAAACATGGGCATATTTTCCATTTTGTGAATTCTGAGACTTTGATACAGCAAAACACACAAACATCTACTAGACTCTAGCGCTAGTGGTTCTCAACCTGTCATGACCCCTAAGCCCCATTCTGCATATCAGATATTTACATTATGATTTATAATAGTAGCAAAATTACAGTTATGAAGTAGCAACGAGAATAATTTTATGGTTGGGGGTCACCACCACATGAGGAACTGTATTAAAGGGTCGTGGCATTAGGAAGGTTGAGAACCACTCACTAGAGGCAGGACAAGTATCACACATGATAAGTTTTTAACTCCACCCATCCTCTCCCTTTACCTTATGAACTATGCTCACCATCAGTAATCATCGGGGAAATGCAAATCTAAACCACAATGAGATATGTAGCACCACCTAACTCTAGTGAGAATGGCTTTTATGAAAAAGTTTCAAAACAACCGATGCTGGCTCTGTGGGAACACCTGCAGATGCAAATAAGTATGAATTGTATCTAAATGTGGTGGTTGTTACTTTTTTAACCAGCACCATATATTTTCATACAATAATTCAAATTCATGAAACATTAAGAATGGGAGAGATGTTGGAGAGGATTTAGTTTAATTCTATTTAATGGTAAAGTGTTATATAAACATGAAGAATTTTTAAAGGATGAAACTGAGACCCAGAGTAATATAACAGCATAGATAACATGAGGTTGTGCCAGAAGAAAAGCTAACATTTCTCTTTTTATATCAATTTTATTTGTATCAAAGCATGTAGACGGATATATATGTGTGTATGTGAATGTGTGTGTATAATATGTATATATATTCTTAGATCTATAAGGCTTATAACTAAACTGAAAGTTTTTTCCATGTTTCTCTCACTTCCCAGAAACTAACCCTCTTAGTTTTTAAACTTTTCTTCTCTGTATTTATAAATAATATTCTTATATAGCTAGTTCTTAGTTTCTACATTGTTGACATTATCTACTTGCTTCTGAGTCACGCACTGCTAGTTTCTTCACAATACCCAGTTTCACTTTTTGCCACAGTAACAGATGTCCTATTTTAATCTGTGCATGTTGCCATCTAAGTGAAAAACTACATCACTCAGGATCCTGTGCAGTTAGGTGTAAGCCAATCATGTGGCTAACTAAAGAGTAAGCTTTTTGGACAGTTTCCTTAAAAATGCAAGCAAGGGGGAATTTTGCTTTCAGGAATAATGATAACAATAACTCTGTCACTGAACGCAATTAGAAAAGAAGAATATAGTTTTAAAAACAAAGCAAGTTGAGACATGAGAGGTTCAGTGAGGTAAAGCATTACATGGCTGGGGTATAGGCGAGGTGAGCATAGCACTTGCAGTTACAGTTTCCTCATGGGCATGTACTCATCAAGGTGTGTCCAGAAATACATGGCACACTTAAAGGTGTAATTGAAGTGTGCTTAATGGTGGGAGTATTTACAGATTCAGGGGACTTTAGATTGGTGCTGTAAAGAACTAAAACTTAAGGGAAAAAAAAGAACCAGAAATAGATCAATTCTTGCAGGAAGGTACAGAAACTTGGGCTTCAACTTATCTTAATTCTTCATTGGATTAAAATAACTTAGGATAGCTAGTGATTCGAGATGCCCGTCAGAAGCAAATATGTCTCCTGGGGAAGATAGCATCATCCTAGTCCTTAAATTATATCAGCAAATTAATTTTAATATGTTGAAATAAAAGTTAAATTGAGAATATCAACAAAAACTAAAACTGCTGAAAAGAAGAGCTGAATAAAAAAGTAAAATAACTGATATAACATCTCAGCTAATGGGTTAACAGTATATTATACAAACCTGAAAAACAAAAGGGCAAAGTAGAATTTAGGTCAGAAGATAATGTCAGTAATACAGACAAAATGATGGAAGTAAGGAAAACATCAGAGACACCAGGCGTATACTTTAATTTATGTACAACTAAAAATCCAAAAAAAGAAGACGGAAAAGAGAAAATAGGTGGCACCAGAATGGGGCAGAAAAAAAAAATTGTTGGGATAAGAACTCTTGAAAAGATCAGAACTTTTAAACAAATAAAGAGTCATTGTTTCCAAAACTGAAGAAAGATATCAATTCGTATGAAGTCTGACAATTAAGTTTGGAATTCCCACGTACTCACATTGGCAGCACTGTGCAAACAACTCAGTAAAGTTTCATAACTTTGGTATAACAGTGTCTTATGGCTGTTTCCTGTTGATGTGGAGAGGTGCCTTGCTGAGCGACATTCATCATTGTTGTTGCATGTTTTTGTGTGTCATCATGAGAATGATGGAGCTTGAATTAGAACAATGAACAAACATTACATTTCTTGTTAAACTTGGCAAGAGTGGAAGTGAAATCAGGGGCAGATTAATCCAAGCTTATGGAGATAATTCCATGAAGAAAATGGCAGTGAACAAATGGATTAAACATTTTTCCAAAGGGATGGAAAGTGCTGCTCATGAAGAGAGGTCAGGGTAGCCAGTGAGCAGGACAGATGAAAACATTGCAAAAATTTATTTAATTATAAGTCAAAATCATCAGCTGACTATGAGAAGCATAGCAGACCAAGTAAACATCAATAGAGGAACAGTTAGGAAAATCTTGTCTGAAAATCTTGGCATGAGAAAGGTGTGACTTGATGTGCTAGCTCACACAACACTGTCTGTGAGGAAGTTTTTAGCCAGTAAACAAATAACCATATTGGAACACCCTCTCTGTTCACCTGATCTGGCTCAATGACATTTTTCTTTACCCAAAGTTAAAGGAAATATTGAAAGGAAAACGTTTTGATAGCACTCAGGACATCAAGGACAATATGATGACATATCTGATGGTCATTCCAAAGAAAGAATTCCAAAATTGCCTTGGAGAGTGGATAGGCACTGGTGCATGGCTTCCCAAGGGCAGTACTTTGAAGGAGACCATAGTGATGTTCAGCAATGTGGTACATGCCTCTTTTTCTAGGATGAGTTCATGAACTTAATAGTCAGAACTTATAGACTCAAGAATCACTAAAAACACCAAGCAAGACAAATTTAAATAAAATCAAATGTAAGAGTTTCACAGCAAAAGTGCTAGACAGAAAAGACAAAGAGAAATTGGACAAATTGCCTTCAGAATTGCAACAAAAGATTTACAGGTGAGTTCTCTGCTTGGTCAAATAACAGAATCTAGAGGAACATCAAATGACATTTTCAAAGTATATTGGCCTTTGAATAATATGAGTTTAAACTGTGTGGATGCAACTTATACACAGATTTTCTCTAATAAATACCTTAGGAAATAGTTGGAGATTTTCAACAATTTGTAAAAACATGCAGATGACCTGCCTCCCTGGAGATAGCAAGAGTAATCCTTCCTCTTTCTCCTCCTTTTCAGTCTACTCAACTTGAAGAGGAGGCTGAAGACCCTTATGATGGTTTCCTTCTACTTGGTGAATAGTATATACATATTCTCTTATTCTCTTACTAATAACATTTGTTATCTTATATTATTGCAGCAATACAGTATATAATATATATAAAAATATGTGTTAGTCAAGTGTTTATGTTGTTAGTAAAGCCTATGGTCAAAAGTAGGCTATAGGTAGTTAAATTTTTGGGAAGTCAAAAGTTATATGTGGATTTCCAAAAGTAAAAAATATCAGTGTTATTTAGGGCTCAACTGTACTTCAGTAGAATGTAACCACATCAAATACCAGGATTAGTCTACTAAAATAAGGTGGCATGAAGGAATCCAAACACAAAAGAATATAATTCTGTATGTTTTATTTGTAGAAAATATAATAATAAGAAAAGTTTATTAGAATGATACAAGTAAAAATGGTTGCTATCTTTGGGGGCAGGAGGAGGTTCTAGGACAAAAGAAGAGCTCCTAGGATGCTGGTAATACTCTATGACTTGACCTTGATTGAGTCTACTTAGGTAAATTTGCTTTGTGATTATTTACTGATTTGTACTCATGATTTGGAAATATTTTTGTATGAGTGTTATATTCAATTATAAAATTATAAAGTAGAAAAATATTCTTTTTCTCTTCATCCAATTAAATACATATGTCATGGCTAGATCTCCAGCAGCCACTTTGAACTCAAGGGTGAAGAAGAGATATTTGAGTCCCTGACTTCTTGGTGGGACTTCCATATTGGTTCTGGGCAGTCTATCTCCTAAATTAATTTACCTGAAAGAAAATAAGCCTGTAGTTTAAGACAGTCTTCTTTTGTGTTTTTATTTTATATGTAGCCAAATTTAATCCCAACAGACACAATTGATATGGCACATTTGCATCATGACTCCCACTGCCCTTCCCCCATCTTCCCAATTGAATGAAACTTCAAATTTTCATTAACTCTCCATCAGAATTTACATTATCATAACTGTAGAGATATGGAAGGAAAACTCACTTATTTCTTCATGGCACACTATGGCTGGGAGGACTTATTTACTTACTTTAGTACACTAGTGTCACAGCAAGGAATTGTCCTTTTACCAGCCCTAATGATGTTCTGTGAAAGTATTACAATCATGGTACCTAAAAACGGCTAGGTCAGATTGTAGGCAAACCTTGAAGAGGAGGCTGAAGACCCTTATGATGATTCCCTTCTACTTGGTGAATAGTATATACATATTCTCTTATTCTCTTACTAATAACATTTGTTCTCTTATATTATTGTAGCAATACAGTATATAATATATATAAAAATATGTGTTAGTCAAGTGTTTATGTTGTTAGTAAAGCCTATGGTCAAAAGTAGGCTATAGGTAGTTAAGGCAAACCAGTGGGACTAACTGACTGTTCCTGGAAGTGGAAAAAAAAAAGAAATAATTAAACAATGGAACTTTAGGAATTTAATCTTTACAGTCATCCATCTATCTGACAAGGAACATTCCTACTCAAGGCTTCTCACTCATTGAGAATTAATTTATTATAAGGTATGTTTAAAGGCAACATGCAAATATTTATAAGAGTATGAATCAAAAAGGTCTTCTATCCAAAACTAAAATATCATCAAAATAAATGAGAATATATCAAGTACATGTACACGTACAAGTTGGACATACTGCAAGTTTGGTTCCAGACTACTGCAATAAAGTGAAGCACACGAATGTTTTGTTTCTTGATGCATAAAAAATTAAGTTTATACTATACTGTTGTCTCTTAAGTATGCTATACCATTATGTCTAATAATGTACATAACTAAAAATACATTACTGCTTAAAAAATGCCAACAATCATCTAAGCCTTGTACAAATCAGAATCTTTTTGCAAATGTGAAGAGTGAAGTGATTGTAGGACTTTGAATTGAAACTAGTACAGGGGGACATAATGCAGGGCAGAATTCTGCCAGTGCCCACAGAGGGAGCATTTAGCACAGCCTAGCCAGAGAGAAATAGTCTATCCTGATCCCTGAGAAACTAGCCCCACCTCTCACCAAAAGGCAGCTTGAAGCCTGGACTAAATTCATAAATTAATTGGGCCACAAAGACTGAACTTCTTGGACAATTCTTGAGGCTGTGCCAGCTCAGAGCCAGTGGGTTTGGGTGTACCAGACCCAGTGAGATACCAGCAGCTACTGCCAAGCCCATGCCTAAGTCATCCCTATTACAATTATAGGTAGTCTTCTTCCATTTAGGGAAAGGAAAAGGAAAATTTCAGAGGACTTTGTATGCGACTTGGCTACCCGCCCAGCCAAAGTAAAACAAAATACTCAGCTGACTCCTAAATCCCCTAAATCCAGGTTTTAGTTCCTGAAATGCCTTTCTGGATGCCTCCCCTCCCTCAGCCGGAAGGAAACATGTTGCCCTGAAGGGAATGCCCCAGTTCTGATAGGATTCACCACTTGCTGACTAAAGAGAGTCCCTGAACTATAAATAAACATCAGAGATAGCTAGACAATGGGCTTTGGGTGATACTGGCTTGGCTTCAAGTCTGACCTGTGCTGGTGGCCAAGAGGGAGTGCTCACATAGCTCCTTCTCCAATTCCAGGAGCTCAGAACAGAGAGTGATAAAAGAGAGTGAGAAACTTTGGCTGGTATTTTAAGTAATTCTCTTGTATCTTACTCAAGTTCACCAAAATAGTAGCACCTAGAGTCTGCAAGAGTCACAGTATCACTGAGTTTGGGGCACCCCCAGTGCTGTTATAGCTCCAGTGACCAGAGGCTTAAGCCGCAGCACTATTCCCTTTGAGTATTTGATTCTTTAAAGAAGGATGAGGTCAAATGGACTGTGAAGATTAAAATAAAAACACTGCTTCAATGCCTAGACACTGATGAACATGCACAAGAAGCAAGATCACCCAGGAAAACAGGACCCCACCTGTCTGTCAACTACATAGGGTACCAGTCATCAGCCCATGAGTGATAAATAAAGAATTCAAAATAGATGCCCTGAAGCACCTCAGTGAACTTCAAGAAAACATAGAGAAGGAATACAAAAACATTTAAGAAAGGGATTGAAGTAATAAAAAAAAAAAATCAATCTGAAATTCTAGAGATTGAGAATTCAATTGACAAACTGAGAAAAGTATCAAAGTCTCTTAATAGCAGAACTGAAAAAGCAGAAGAAAGAATTAATGATCTTGAAGTCAGTGTATTTGAAAATACATAGTCAGAAGAGAAAAAAGAAGAATAAATAAGAATTAAACAAACCTACAAGATATAGAAAATATTCTCAAAAGAAAAAATTTAAGAGTTATTGTCTCTAAAGAGGGTACAGGTAGAGAGTGATTGGGGTAGAAAATTTATTAAAAGAAATAATAATAAAGAACTTTCCAAACGCAGACAAAGATATCAATATTCAAGTTCAAGAAGGTCATAAAACACTAAGCAGATTTAATTCAAATAAGGCCACCTCAAGGTATTTTATAATGAAGCTCCCAAAGTCACTGATTAAAAAATATCCTAAGGGAAGCAAAAGAAAAAATATATATATAAATGAGCTCTGATATGTCTGGCAGCAGATTTCTCAGTGGACACCTTAGTGGCCAGAAGAAAGTGACATGACTTATTCCAAGTGCTGAAGGAAAACACCCTTCGCCCTAGAATATTATATCCTGCAAAAATATCCTTCATGCATGAAGGAAAAATAGACTTTCCCAGACAAACAAACCTGAGGGATTTCATCAACACCAGTCCTGCCCTACAAAACATGCTAAAAGGAGTTTTCCAATCAGAAAGAAAAGGACATTGACAAACAATGAGAAATCATTTGTGGGTATACAAATCACTGCTAACAGTAGGGACAGAAATTCGGTGTACTGTACTGCTGTGACTTCAGTATAAGATATAAACCACTTACAACTAGAGTAGGAAGACTAAAAGACAAACCTATCAAAAATAACTACAACTTTTTGAGAGATAGATACTCTACAAAGATATAGATGGAAGCAAAAGAAGTTAAAAATATGAGGTGGAGGAGAAGAAGGTAGAGGGTGGAACTTGGGTTATGCTTCTCTTTGCTTGTTTGTTTGTAAGGAAAGTTGTCATATGTTTAAAATAATTGATTATAAAATGTGTTTGGCAAGCCTCATGATTGCCTCAAATTGAATAACTTATATCAGACACACAGAAAATAAAAAGCAAGAAATTAAAACACATTACCAGAAAAAAATAACTTTCAATAAAGGAAGATAGGAAGAAAGTAAGAAGGAAAGGGAGGACCTCGAAATAACCAGTTCAAATAGCAGCACAGTGGTAGTTAGTCCTTATTTGCCCACAATAACATTGAATGTGAATGAACTCAACTCTCCAATCAGAAGACACAGAGTATCTGACTGGACAAAACATCCAAAGCCAATTATATGTTGACTGCAAGAAGCACACTTCACCTACAAAGACACACAGAGACTGAAAATACAGAGACGAAAAAGAGTTCATGCAAATGGTACAGATAAGAGCAAAAGTGGCTATCCTTCTATCAGATAAAATAGGTTTCCAGACAAAAACTATAAAAAGAGACAGAAAAGGTCATCATATAATGATCTGGGTTAATTCAGCCAGAGGATAAAACAATTCTAAATATAGGTACCCAACACTGGAGCACCCAGGCATATAAAGCAAATATTATCAGAGGTAAAGAAAGTGATAGATCCCAATATGAGACCTCCTTGGAGACCTTTACACATTGAACAGATCATTGAGAGAGAAAACCAACTAAGTAATGTTGGACTGACCTGCACTATAGACCAAAAGGACCAAATGGGTTATTTACAGAATGTTTCACCCAACAGCTACAGAATACATGTTCCTGTACTCAGCTCATGAATCATTCTCAAAGATCAACCATACCTTAAGTCACCCAAAAAATCTTAAAAATAGAAAAAAAAATTGAAATCATACCACATATTTTCCCTGGCCACAATGGAATGAAACTAGACATCAATAGGAATATTAGAAACTATACAAACACAAGGAAATTAAAAAATATGGTTCTGAATGACCACTGGGTCAATGAAGAGCTTAAGAAGGAAATTTTTAAAATTCTCAAAACAAATGAAAGTGAAAACGTAACATATCATAACATCTATGGGATACATCAAAAGTAGTTGTAAGAGGAAAATTTATAATAATAATTGCCTATGTCTAAAAAGTAGAAGCATCAAATAACATCAATTATCACTGATACCAGATCACCATAACAGAAGTAACCATGAAAAAGTTTGAAATATTGCAAGAATTAACAAAATACGGCACAGAGACACAAAGTGAGCACTTGCTGTTGGAAAATGGTACCCAAAGACTTATTCAATCCAAAGTTGTCACAGACTTTCAATTTGAAACAAAAAAAGCAAAACTCACAATATTTGTGAAACACAATAATACAAAATGCGTGAAAGATATATCAGAATAATAATCAAATGTCAAAAATGTTATAACAAAAGAATATTTAATGGCTCTAAAAAAGGTTTCACTTATGCTTTTAAGTTAAAGAAGAAAATTATATAACAAAGTCTTCATTAAAAAATAGAAGTATATACTATTAAAACATTTATGATGATAATCCCTGAATTATAGAGTATAAATTTTATTTTCTTATTTATACTTTTTTTTGTATTTTTTTTTTTTTTGCGGTAAAATTGTTCTGCATTTTAAATCAGAAAGATGGATGTGCTATCACAGACAACTAGAGGAAAATTAGAAAGAGAGACCTCCAGGCTAACGCAATCACGCTGGCTTCTCTGGCAAAACTAGATAGAAGGCCGAAACACTGCTCCTGTTCATCTGCTTGTGTTATTTTATGTAATAATTAGAAAATGCCAAGGGAAAACATTTAAATACCTCAAAACAAAAGCAATCAGAATTTTAAACACCGGGATAGAAATGCCCAATTAACTTAGGAAAAAAAAAAAGCAGAAAAGCCTCCCTGTTGAATTTCATGTTATGATTAGAACCAAAGTGACACTGTGTGCCTGGACTTTAAAATACATAATGCAATATCTCAAACTATAACAAAAAAAATCATGTTAATTTAAACTAATTTGCATAAGTACATGTGATAAACATCAACTGAAAGACAGTAAGGAGGAAAAACAAACTCTATGTTAGGTTGAATGACAGACAATATTTCTAGTTATAAGGAGGCATTTGCCCAGTCTACTACAAATATCCATAATAATGTAATTCACAACATATTTACTAACTTCCTACCGCATACAAAGCATTGTGGCAGTCCCGTGAGAAATGCAAATTCTCTGCTCTAAAGATACTTATAATCTGGTAGGGAAAATGAACACAACTAATCATGTGACAGTTTGGCGGGGATGTGTTAAAAAAGAAGTGTAAACTATGTTTTATAGAGATTAAGAGAACAGAGTTTGTCTTTATTAATAATCTAATATGGGAATGAACTTCTCAAAAGCCACAGTGGCTGATGATTCCTAATTGGATGTCATTAAACAAACCTAGTGTGGAGAGAAAGGTGACGTAAATTCCCCCCAAATGTGTGCAAATGGGAAGAGAAACAAAGTGAGCTCCATTTGTAAATAAAAGACGTCTCATCTGAAAATAGTCACTCAGAAGTATAAATGCATGTATATCCCATGAACAAAGACAAGAAAGCAGAATTTCTCAAAATCTGAGGATTAATGAACATACTAACTCCTGGATCATTAAACTATATAGATATGTATTAATACATCAAATTATACTTCATAAGTATGTACAATTAACAATGTGACAATTCAAAAATAAAACCTATGGGCTAATGAGTCACAATTAGTTACAATTCAGTGTTACAACCAAAGACCTAATGTTGGGATCTTGAGTAAGTAAAGATGATGATGGGGTCTTGGAGAACAGAACGTGAAAGGGATAGTCAGTGTGGTAAAGCTCTGCTGAGAAAGAATATTCCATTATCTGAGGAAAAGAGATAACAAAGCACAAGAGAGCACAGGAAAAAGCATTAGAGGCCTTTTGGAATCAAGAACTGGGGGGCAGGTGTTGGGGAATACAGCTTAAATAAAGATATCACTTAAGTAAAAACGAAGTAAGTCTGATGAGAAAAAAAAGTTGAAAAACCCAGAATGGCATGAGGAAGAAAGACAGCCAACCAATCCAATCATGCCCTCTAGCTCAGGACAGTGACAAAAAACATGCAGCTATCAAAACATGGTTAATTCAGACACTATAGCTTCAATAATTATTGGCTAAATTGGATTGCAATCGAAACAATCAAATTAAGGACAGAATAAACCCAATCGACTGTACCCTGGCAGATTCAACAGTTATTCTTTTTCTTTTTAAAAGACATTTTAAAAGATCAAATTAAGTAATGTCTTTGTTCAAACTCAGAAAGCTACTTGAAACAAAGCATGTTGTAAGCTTTTTTAATCAAGGTGCCTAAAGGTTCTCAGTCAGTAAGTAGGTATTTTTTGAAAGCATCTCACTGCACATTTGTGAGCTATTTAAATTCACTGTTGCATGGCAGTAAGCTACTAGCCCTGGTGACCCCTCTTAGAAAATTGTTGGTTTGGGAGTAACTCGGTCACTTTGGCTAATAAATGTGGTTAATAAGTGTGGGAGACTTAAGCAATACATCTTTATTGGGGTATGATGAGGAGAGTGTAATATTCCTTTTTAATTATCATAGTTGAGGGCTTGAAGATGATAGGCAAACCATGTTTATTCTTTCCTTGCTCAGCCACCTATTCCCCTTCTTTACAATATACTCCTGTACTGCAAACTAATATCAGCTTGAGTGCCATATATTGAGGAGAAAATGTTAAATTAATATTTGAAAATTAAACATCCTTGTGGTCATGCCATAATTTCCATTTCAAAATCATCTTTGATTCACACATTCAAGAAAATATATTCTAAACCTAAACAATTAGTTAAATTTTTACATCTTCTAAAGGCAAGTTAATTATTAAAAAGCACTCAATAGCTGAATAGTATTCGTATACTACAGTTTATTAATCTATTCATGAGTTGATGGGCACATGGGTTCATTCTAAATTGGGCTGGGATAAACATTCTAGTGCAGATGTCCTTATGGTAAAATTATATTTTCTCCTGGGCAGCTCATAGTCATGAGAGGGTGACACTACATCTTTTGTATTAACCTGGATGGAGTTGGAGAACATTCTCCTCAGTGAAGTATCACAGGAATGAAAAAGCAAGTATCCAACGTACTCAATACCAATGTGAAACCAATAGGAAAACAACTATACAGCCACACACACAGAAAAAAAATACAATTAAATTCAAGTGGGGGGGAGAGGGAAGAGGAGTGGAAGGAGAGGAAGAAGGGGAGGAGAAAGGGGGAGAGGGGAGGAGGATTGGTAAGCTCTCACCTAAAGGGCATAATATAAGGTTATACAGCACAGACCCTGGGTGAAGGGCTCAACTACAACTTGGACTTTGCCTGACAAACACAAACAATGTAAGCTGATCATTTGTACCCTTATATTAGTCTGAAATTTTTTTAAAAGCACTCACTAAAATACTCTTAATACTTGAGCTCTCGTCATAATGCAGAGTTACAAACCAAACTTTGGGTTACATCTGGGACTGAGGAAGCCAAATGCACCTGAATTCCCTGTGGCATTGGCATTATCCTCTGACAAGGAGGGGACTCTGAACGACAGAAGACGCTCCATAGCATCAGCCTATTTTCACCTAACGCAGAATGCAGCTGCCCTTTGAGAATGTATGTCTCTATTATCCAGGTCAACTCAAGCTAGTGAATTAAAGCTCCTCCTTGCTTTAGAAGAGTCCTGAGGCACCGTCCTTCTGTGTTCTGCTTTCGCTTCTTTTGTGCTCCTATTCCAGCTGCTCAGCTCTGAAGCTCTGATTCAGTAGCCTCCTCTGGGGCACCTGAACATCAAACCTCCAGACTACAGAGCTCTTTCCCAGTTCACAGGCTTTAAAGCACAGCGAGTTTATATCTGAATCCTTAGCACAATCTCTTCCTACTTAGCAAATAACTAATGTTCAACAGAAACGAGAACAAAATCACTTGACACTTTAACAACTTTATAATACGGTAAAACCTTACTATTGACTATTAATTTCTACTAAGCCACAAAGCAAAACTTAATTTTTAAAAAACAATAAGAAAAATATCTGAGTCTTTCATAGCAGATATGCAATTTATTTTTTTAATTAAATCATAGCCACGTACATTTATGCAATTATGGGGTACAATGTGCTGGGTTTTATATACAATTTGAAATACTTTCATCAAACCCGTTAACATACCTTCACCACATCTTAGTTATTGTGTTAAGACATTTATATTCTACACTTAGTGGATTTAACATGTACCCTTGTAAAGTACACCATAGGTGTGGTCCCACCAATTACCCTCCCTCCACCCATCCTCTCCCCTCTTTAAATTAAAATAAAGAGTCCATTATTAGATTACAGAATATGCATAGTTACAACAGAGGCTAATTTATTCCCAGATGTCAGATCTTGGGGTGCCACTTTGTTGAAAAGAAGACCTTAACTCTGGATGTCAAGTTTCTGAACACTAGAGAATCAGTTGGTTAAAATAGTAGCATAAAAAACGACCAGGCATATCCAGAGAATTCTAGAAATAAGCTTGGGTAGTGAAGTAGTGTTCCAGGGATCTTAGGAGAGCATGGGCTTACCTGTGTGGGGACAGATAATCTGGATGTCCCAGTCTCTTTGCTCCCAAAGACCAGTTTTTGCCTAGACCTCCTATCTGAGTTTTCCCTTTTCTGTACCTTGAACGTCAAATGTTTTCTCCTTCTCACTTTTTGGATTACCCTGCTGCTTCCCGCTTTTAATATCACTAATCTTAATAAATTTCCATCATTGTTGCTTGGAGTTTATTTTTCTTAATTATCCAGGAGTTTAAGCATGTTTCATCATACCATTTGTTAATAAATGCCTTATTTTCCATGAAACGAGAACCCTCAAGGCATTACCACCTCGGACAATGCAAATATATCCGTGGGCAGACTCTACAGGTCATTTAAATAAGTGACTAGATTAGGAAAAGCCACTGCACTGGTTTCAGGCCTTTATCTCAGTCTGTAATTAACTGAGATGGCAGCTGGCCAGACTGTCATTGTCAGGACCACAAGGCTTGTATGGTGCAGCTGCTATAGCCAGGCCCATGCTATTTCTACGTCTGACTTCTGAAGATTTTAAGATTGAAGTAAATTAGGAAACATACATTCGTGCTCAAATATATCAAACCAGAGAAGACTATATTCACTCATAACGCAGTATTAAGAAAACGTGTTTAAGGATAAGTCAGACAAGACTGTATTTTCTGAAGAACTGACCAGTGTCTGTCTCCTGGGTTATGTACTTTGTTGTTTGTGGTGGATGTAAGATCATGTGGACTGCAAATATCAGTCTCCAGTGTGAATGTATTGCTATCCAAATGTCAGGAGGCAGGAACAAGACTAACTTTATACGAGTGCAAGGTGTTTTTGTGACACCAAAGCTTAGAATCTACAAACAGAAGAGATTGTAGAGACGCAGAAAGATTCCCAGGAGGTTTGCTCTACTAATGTTAGCTTTAAGATAAACACCACAGAAATTCTTTTTCCCTTCAATCAATTCTTTTTCCTCTGAGGAGACACAGATCTTTACTAATATAATCTTTATTTACCAGCTGCTCTCTCCACTTTGCAAATGCTACCATGTTAAACTGTAACACTAGGGAAAAAACATCGAGGCGAGGAAATCTCCACAATCACTTAAGGGTTAGTGTTTTCTTATAAGCAGTATGAAATTTGCCACCTATCAATGTTAGAGGAAGATGCAGAAATAAAGTGAGAAACAGCCAAGCAAAGCTGCTGCAGAGCTTAGTAATTGTAAAATTAGGGATGACAGGACTAAATAACAAATACCAGAGTAGAAAATAAACTCTGCTCTGAAAGAACAGGGGTATGAACTTCTGTCCTCCTAACCCTTCCTCTCTTAGCCCTAAACTGCTAATCTTTCTGTCTTCTCCTCTTGCATTTACAGAAGAAAGAGACTCTGTGGCTACAGGAATTTGACAGTGAGAGTTACGCTGTATATAATCTCCCATCTTTAATTTAAGGGCAAAATTAAAATACAAGTAAATAAAGAATTCGCCTTTGGCTATTAAATCCCTGTTTTCCTAATTCTCACTTTGACAGAAAGCAGTACTTGGTAGAGAAAAACCCTGTTTGCTCCACGACTAGGAGGGAACAGGTGGTAGCATTCGGCCATTTTTTATACCTATGAAACTCCCCGTAGCTGAAGGTATAGCTGAAAAACAACTTTTCTACGAATCTTTGGTTTACAAAAGGATAAAGTTTTCTGAATTCTCATATGAAAACTGCCCCTCACTTTGGGAACTCCCAAATGCTTTCTCAAATGCTTCTGACTCCCCCCAAATCTTCTTCCTATTTTCGTGTCTGGTGGTGGGTGCACGAGGTGGTTACATCATACAGTTTGTGAATGATGTGGATTTTAGGCACATCTTCTTTTTCTAGCATGTGATGAAATCCTTATCATAAGTTGCCCAGGGCTACAGAAACAAAGCCAAAAGGCCAAGGCTTTAAACTGAATGTGGCCATTAGCTACCAACTCTCCTGTATAAATTCCGAGGAAGGAAATGAATGAAATGAAAAGAAAGAAGGTTTGAATGTGTACATAATTCATATATATTTCATATTGTATATATATTGAAATATGTAGATAATATTGTAACAGAGGGGGAGTTCCAATCTCTTAAATCTATTAGGATGATTGGAGATGATACAGTATTGTCCTAAAGCGGAGTCAGAGGCAATGATTTTAATCTCTTGTACACATAATGCCTACTTGATGGTAGTAGCGTAACCACAGGACATCATGGTAAACAAAGGTCTTCACGTCTTAATATGTAGGTTTTTAAAAATTACTATTATTCAGTTATAACAAGGTTGGCAGGCCAGCAGATGACTGCCACTGAAGAGATATCTTGTTACAGTCTGGGTTCCGAGATTTCTTGTGATTCTCCCACACCACACCCGAAGAACCAGCAGTAGTCCAGAGGCAGAGAGGAAAGGGCAAAATGAAGAGAAGTCTTTACTTTTGTTACCTGGGGGGTGGAATGGGAGAGGTTGAATCAGTAGGTGCAGGACTGACCAGTTTGAATAATTTCAGCCTTAGGACCTGACCTACTGGCCCTGGGGTGATTAAGGCAGGTGGATAGTGGCCCAGAAGAATGTGAGCCTGATAAAGGAGACTATTGGGCTTGGGCTCTCGATTGGTTGCTTTGCATTTGAAAAGTGTTGATGGGCGAGTCATTTACCTTGCTTAGGAACTGGCTAGCTCTGGAAGGAGAGTGCCTCCAGGATTGGCAGGCTACAGACTGTAAATGCATTGAATACAGACAATAGGAGGCCTGCTTAGTCCGCTCTGTTGTCCAGCAGAGGCCCCAGGTGTCAAGAGCCAGGGGTTTCTATCACAGCCGTCAGGAATTATCTATGCAATTTTAAAAGGTCACTTTTCCAGCCTTTAATTCCTCTACCAGTAAAATAAACATTACTTGACTTGCTAAATCTTTAATATATTTTCAGTATTAATTTAGCATTCTTGGAGATTCATTCTTTATTATATTTCACAAGATAGTGGGATAAGAATTTAGATTGTAAATTCCTGGTAAATTTTGTTTGACGTAAGAAAATTGGGTTTGAGTACACATGGTTTTTTTAGCCAATCTCCAAAGCTGTCATGTTGCTTCTGTAACTCACAATACAAAAAATTGTAATATGAAAACTAAGGGTGCCTGCCTGCTTATGTCCGGTGGCTTCCTCTAAAGACATGAACTTGTAAGCACGGCCGGGTCCAGACCTCCTTCATCAGGACTGTCTCGTTTTTATTGATTCCTGACACAGACAAACAGCACCCACATCTCATCTTCTTCTTATTCATCTTTTGTGTGTAGCAATGAGGACATGGAGACCTCACTAAAAAATTGGTAATCAATAAATTTGTGCATAACCACCAGCAGCCGGCAAGGCAAATAAAGAGTCTTTAAGCAACACACAAATGTGGATTTGAGATAGTGAGACAAAATTCGAGGATGTTGTTTCTAACCATATGGGAACATCCTTGTGAAAAATACATACTTCTAACATTCCTAACATTTTGGCGATAATTCTTCACTACTTTCATTACTCCAAAACCTAATATCTGACTGGGCATTATCACCATTTTTATGTTTTAGTTGTGTGATATATATATTTGAACTGGAAAGTTCCAGTTTCAGGAGAGCATTAGGTCACGAAAAAACATTGTGCAGTATGATCATATTTTTGTAAGTGCAAATACAGATATTTAAAACCTTGAAAAAATAGACGGCAAATATTAACAGACATTTTCTTTCCACGATGAGATTGTTTCTTTCAGTGATGAAAAGATTAATTTTCTTCTCTCTATATTTTTTATATCTTCTGAGCTGTTTTCATGAGTTTACATTTCCTTCATAATGAGGGAAATTAAAGTTATTCCTAGTTTTCAAAACAAAAGTTCCAATATCTTTAGGGAATATTTTTGTGAAAATGTTAATGAACATTAGAAAACTTAGGTCAAGAGTAAAGTGGTCACTTTCTTATAGATGTTTAGATCACTATATGGCTTGTTTCCCTCATTTAGGAACTTGAGTTGCTAATTAGTGCAATCTCTTGTATATGGATAGTATTTAAGGTCATGAAGCCAGACCTATAATGAAGAATAATTGAAAATTGTTCTTGGTCATAGTTCAGTAAAGCAGCCCTCTATTCTAAGGTTATAAAAGGCATACTAAAGAAGAGAAATTCAATATTTCAAGGAATTAAAATAGCTCATTACCTACCAGGAACGTCATACTTCAAACTATTGATGAGCCTCAACTCCTCAGGGTTCATTCTGCCTGTTGGATGTCTGTAGCTAAAAGATCCCCTTGTTTGATCCAAGTTGCAGAATAATGAGGTTAAATGTGCCCATTAATTCATGAATGGATTAACAAAATGTGGTATTGTATACTCTGGAATACTACTCAGCCAAGAAGAAGGATGAATCAAAGGCCTTTACTATAATTTTGGATAGAATTGGAGACCATTTTCCTAACTGAAGTATTTGAAGAATGAAGAAACAAACACTATGTGTACTTGCTATTAAATTGGAACTAATGAATAAGCCTGTAGGCACAGAAGGAAATAAAATTCAGTGGCAATCAAGCAGAGGCGAGAGTGGAGGAGATGAGTGAAAACCTACCTAAGTAGGCTAACATTTTCTGAGTGATGGACACATTTATAACCTGACTTAAACATAACAAAAGTGATCTGTCTAACCAAAAACATTTGTGCCCCATACTATTTTAAAATAATAAAAAATAAATAATTTTTTAAAAAACTTAAAACCCCTTTTACTAGATGGTTTTACATAAGGAACAACTGCTTTGCAGTCAAAGACTATGCTAGTGTCTCCAGCCAGGCCTTCTGCAAACCCAAGATTCTCAAACTGAGTTGCTCAGGAGCAAGCCTGTGACCAAAGTCATATAAGTCTATTACCACTAGTTTCAAAGCACTTTAGTTTGCTCTTGTGATAATAGGTCAAAAGCAGATTCAAATTCAAATAATAGGATTTGTAAGGTGGGATTACAGTATAGATAAGGTCTCTAAATTTCTCTCTTAAGCAAACCATCAGAAACTCCCTGCTCAAAGCAATGGGGAATGTCATGTGGTCCAGCAACTCACAGCATTTGATATGAAGAGGCAAAAGCATAATAAGAAGTCTGTGAACTCTGATTTGTTAGATGTTCATTCTAGCTTCAAAATCAAGAAACTTTTAAAGCTGGTGTGTCAAATTTGAGAAGTCAGAGAACAAAAGAGCTGGAAAAGTTTCTCTGTAAATAATTGAAGTGGTAGTCAGTCCCTCTTCATTTAATGTTTTCATGCTCATTCCTCTTTGTTATTTATGGAAGAAAAAGGATAGGAGAAACCAATTTAAGTAGGAAACTTTTGCAAGGCACTGCGTTAAAGAATTAGTACACATATTGTTTTTCATAGACTCACTTACCAGTTTTTTTCTCCTTGCCTGCAGCATAGCAAATTTCCAAACTTTATGTTTCAGTTGTGGAGCTTGTCAATAACAGATACCACAAATGTCTCACCGACTAGGCTTAGGGTTTAAATTATTGTTACTAATTAATTATACATTAGACTCATCAAAGTTTCATGTTGAAAGACGAAATACTTTTAAATATACCCATTCATATAATTCTCCTTTAAAATAATGTTATTATCCTTGTTTCCAAAACAAGTATTTGAATGGGTATAAAAGAATGGAGTTTGTTAGGTGGAACAAAGGCTACTTTGCAGGAGCAGGAGTAAGAGCAACCTTTGTGCTAAATATTATCCACTCAGCTTTCGAATGGGTTCTAAGGTCAAAGGTCACGTGTCTCCCCTTAACTATCTCAGCCGTAGCACAGTTTAGATGGAATGAGACATAAATAACCAAAAAGTAAAGTCAAGGTCTCTGCCAATAAATTCAGTTAATAACACATAGTGTCATCTTAGAATAAAATTGTTGCCTATAAAGTAGAAAGGTAAATGGTTTTTAAAATGTTTTAAAATTTTAATAATTTGGATTAATATGAGGGCACACACTATTGGGTTACATGTTTGTGTTTGCAAGATAAAGTCTGAGCTGCTGTTATGACCTCCACCTAGGAAGAGTGCCCTTTACCCCTATTTGTATCTGTTAGGTGGAAACTTACAAACCCGCTCTACCCCTCCCTCCTTGAAATGAATGAGTTGAGCTTTTCTCTCTTGTGTGCACATTGTTGACAATGTATAAGTTTCAATTTAGAGTTGAGTATGCGGTTGTTTGATTTTCCATTCTTGTGATGCCTTACTTAGGAGAGTGTTCTGTTCTCTAAATGCATCCAAGTTATCCAAAATCTCCATCTTTTTATAGCTGAATAGCGTTCCTTGGTGTACACACACCACAGTTCATTCATGTGTTGAAGGGCACTTGGGTTGTTTCCACATCTTTGCAATGGTAAATGGGGCTGCTATAAACAGTCAAGGGCAAAAGTCCTTATGATAAATGACTTGTTTTTTCTATGGGGTAGATTGAATTGCAGGACCAAATAGAAGGTATACTTTAAGTTCTATGAGGGCTCTCCATACTTCTTTCTGTAAAGACTGTATTAATAATGAAACTTGCTTATATGACCAGGTTTTTTAAAAATCTCAAAAGATAATAAATGTAAAAAAAACTCACAAGAATGTAGTATTTGGTAAATCATTAACCTGCCATTAAAATATGCAAAATGGTAACAGGCTACCTTTATGTTTAATTTGTTCTTACTCAAAATTTTAAACAAAAGAGCAAAATGAATCCTCAAGTTCTCATCCCTGATTCAACAACCATCTGCCCAGGTCTGTTTTCTATCAACTCTTCTGTACTACTAGCAGACCCCAAGTGCATATGGTTTTATCCACTCACATTTCCTATGTATGCCTATGTATAACCATTACATTTAAATATTTAGGTTTAACATTTAGATGTTAAAATAAAATCTAAAAGATGCGGAAGCCATCTTTTGATATTATTGTATATTAAAATCTTGGCCGCTTTCACATTTCCAATTGTTCATAAATATGTAATATATTTCCACAGTTGTCTATTTGAATTGGGATCCAATAAAGTCCACCTTGAATTTGATTGCTTTGGCTCTTAAGTTTCTGTTAATGTGTAAATTTCCTATCTCTCTCTTCTTTCAACTAAAGTTTTGAAGAAACTACATTGTTTGTATTGTACTCTTGACTTTGTTATTGTATTCACTGGTGTCATTTACCATGTTCTCCTGAAGGCCAGGCTTACTAAATGGGATGTAGGAGCCAAAAGCTTGAGCAGAGTTAAGATCTATTTTTTTTTCCTAGAATATTTCACAGGAGTAGTTGTGTTTTTCCTTTAAAGGGAACATAATGTACAATATTATCTCTTTTTGTGATGTTATAATCATTGATGATCTTTGCTCCAATAATTCATCAGGATTCACGTAAGGACAATTCTTTGTTTTTACCGTTTTTTTCATCCATTACCTAGAATTCCCAAGAAATTGAACTCTACCAATATTTGGTTAACCAGTAATACAAGTTTAATAAGGAAGATAAAATAAATTATTTCCCAAAAAAGAATAAATGATTGCCTTCTTTATTTACTAGTTTTCAAATATTACAAATTAAGAGTCTTTTATTTATTTTAGTATTAAAGCACATTTTAAGCTATTTTATACTGAATAAACACATGTAAGCTATTGTATACTGATGAACATTTATATTATAAAAGGTCGGTTTGTTTAAAGTTAATATACCATATGAAGTTATTACTTTGTGCATTTGCATACCTCAGCTCTCCTAAGCAAATTTGTTCCAAATTAATAAAAGAAAGCAAAAGAGGAAATATAGAGGTGGGCCGAATGTTACAGCTGGTGATTCTTACTATGAAAGAGTTGGTTAAGCTTGAGGGGTTAAGCCTATAATAAAAGTAAAGATATCCTCCAGGAACTTCAAAAAGCAGAGAATTGCTTTCTCTTTACCTGTAATAGAATATAAGGTATTTTTAAAACTTTTCTTGAAGATAAAAAATGAAAAAAAGCTATAGCCAAATCAAGGAAGACCCTCAGAGGCCAATACTGATTCCATGAGGACCCCTCGTGCTCCCTGATGTGTCCTGGGTGTCCTGAAGAGGTCATGCTGCTCAGCACCCTCCAACACTAGGCATGTAGCCAGGGTCATGGCTGTGCATGGTTCTGTGGGTCAGAAGAACATTTGCCCATCTATGTCTGAGAGGAGACAAAACCTGAGCTTCTTAAATACCTTGCTACTTCCGATAGGATAAACCCCAAACTTGTAACTTGTCATTCAAGGTCCCGTCCCTACAAACTGTCCTATCTTAATCATCCCAGCTAAATAGTATCCACTATATTTCTGTCACCATATCCTCACTAAAGTGGCTATAACCCAGAAGGAAAGCAACTAAACTTTCAGCTCTTCTCTGATTGCACTGGAAGTCCCCTTTGCAGGCCTTGATCAGGCTGCTTCCTTTCTCTAACTCCTTGTCATCTTTGATCCCTCTACCTTTGATCCACAATTAATCTTCCCCTCTGTGGCAGATAAAATAATGGCCTCCAACGATGTCCACATCCTAATCCCTAGAACCAGCCACTATGTTACTTTATGTGGCAATGGGGAATTAAGGCTGCAGCCGGCAGTAAGGTTGCTAAACAATCAGCCTTAAAAGAGGGAGATGAAGTTGGGTTACACAGGTGGGCTCAGTGTAATCGCAGAGTCCAGAAGAAGAAAGCAGAAAATTAGGTGGAAATGATGTGATGTGAGGATTCAACTCATCATTGCTGGCTTTGACAATGAGGAGGACCATGAGCCAAGGAATGGAGACAACTGTGAGACGTGGAAAAGGCAGGAACATTATTTCCTAGGACCGTGGGATCTAGGATACCTTGGTTTTAGACCATTAACATCTGTGTTGAACTTCCAACGTAAAGAACTGTAAGAAAAATGTATTTGTGTTGGTTTAATGAAGCCAGGGAGAGTGTGGTAGTCTGTGACAGCAGGCACAGAAAACTAATACCCCGTCCTTTTGGTTCCCATGATGTTTTATAACGTTATATCTGTGTAGTCATAAGCGGTAAATGTGCTTCAGAGTAAGGTAACACTTAGATTCAAATTTCTTTCTTACGACTTCTAAGTTGTGTGACCTTAGACAATTAAAGTCACTTCTTTGAACCTCACTCACATTAGGTCACATGTTTACAACTTTCTATTGCACATAGCTCTGCTCTTTTGAGGGATTTATTACAGTTGTAATTACATAATCAAATGAGCACATAGTGAAATGTCTGTCTCTTCCTTGACATAATGGTCTCCTGAAGGGAAGGAGCCCCCTGTCTCTCTTGTCAGATGCAAACTTGCATCCCTTATGCAAAGCCTCCTTAAAATTGAATGGAGTTGAGTAAATTTACCACCTTAATTTTTAACTTTAATTAAATCATAACTGTAGACATTTGTGTGGTACAATATGATGATTTGATATACAATGTGAAATGCTTAAATCAAACATAACCATCACCTCACTTATTTTTTGGTAAGAAAATGGTAAGACACTTATAATTTACTCTTAGTTATTTTGAAATATACTCTTGCATAGTGTGCTTTAGTTCCTATAAATAATACTTCTCAGTAAAGTATCAATATGTTCAAGACAAAAAAAAAAAAATGAATTCACTGAATAAGTATAATACAGGTCTTACTCAAGACCCTGTGTCTCCCAGGGTCTCACTCAAGAAGTTTCATAATCTCCTCTTTTGACTCTCACTCAAGTTATTTTATTTTTTGGTGTTTTCTTGCCCTTTGTCTTGCTAACAAAGAGGTGCTTTCCTGTTAGGTCTGTCACGGACAGGTGGTGGGTTTCCCAGCTGAAGTTATGCTCCCTCCAGAGCATCGCCACATAGGTGGGCACCCTGTAAGCCCATGCATTTAATGTGATAAGCTCTGGAGGCCCGATGCAGGCAATCAGCCAAAGGACCATTCACTAATTGATGGTGAGATCTGTACTGGGAAGAGGAAATGTTTTTCCTACACTGAATTATAACTTCTTTACTCAGCAAGAAAATTTCCTTAGGAAAAAAAATGTTTCTGTTAAGTTTTTAAAAAGAGAAGAACAGATAAATACTATCTACATAACTTATAAATACAAAGCCTATGTGGAGACTACGTAAGCAACTCTGAGTACAATGCTATTTACAAACAATATTCATAAAAGAATGATTCTGACTTTTATTTGAATGCATCTAGAATTGCAATTTATTATGCAATGATCAGGCATAAATGATTACTAGGCCATTTGAACAAGTATCTTATATCCAGACCGTCCTCCAAAATAAGTGGCTTTTAAAATGTTATAACAATGTCACTTGTAACACTGCACATCTTGTTTCTGAATCTTAAAGACCTTTTATTTCGATTAACAAATGCCTAAACTGTAGGCATTTTCCAGTCCCAAATAGTTTCTTGATATGCATATAAGCCCTGTTAAGACAATTAGTATTTAAAAGGACTCTATAAAACATTGTACTGGTGCATTGTTCTTGGGTTTTGAAGTGCTAGCTTTAAACTGAGCCCAGCTTGGTTGTCTCAAGGAACTTTAAGTCCCCAGAAAAACACTTTCCTTTCATTATATTGAGCTCTCAAGGGCTATGAAGAATGTCTATAAGAAATACTGCATAGTTACAAGAAGAATGTATTTGTACCCTCTAAGAGAAAACGGGAAATTATGTTGCTTTAGACAGCTCATTATTCCTGCACAATCACAAAGGCCTGAATTATCAGTCAAATTCACACGAAATAAGTTTTCCTTAGCCTCAAGCTTTATTAATAATTAAAACCAAAGAATTCAAACCAATAATGGTAGTATCATTAATATTTAGAAAGCCCCAAACATCAGTCGTAGTTTTCAGAGTACCCTTCTCTCTACCAGGGTTCATTTGATTTCCGAGTTAGGCCATCTAATCAGGTGCCAATCAAATTAGCACAGGGAAACCACTGATTTGAGGAGCTCATCAGATTATATGCCTCATTAATCACATAGCCCTATCCTGGCTACATAACTAAATTCCACTCTTTAGCACAGATGCATCCCATAAACTCATAAATTTCAGATTTTTAATAATTATCCAACTAGACAAATTAGATACACTTTTCTAAAAGCTGTCCTGTAAGACCCTCACTGATCTCTGAGCTCATACGTTTTACCAGTCTGTGTTTTCAAGGATTCAGGTCAGTCTTACCTCTGACCTCCCTAAAAAAGGGATGAGGCTACAAACCCACTGTGAAGCTGTTGTTTTCTTCTCATTTCCTAAATAAGGGTCCTTGGAATAAACACACTACTCAAAGGATTTGGCAAGCAAAAAGTCACTCCTAAGAAGCTGTTATTCTTACTTTCAACTGACATGGAGAATTCTATAACTCAATATATTTCCTTTTTTTTTTTTTTTTGGCTTTAGCTTTCATAATATGTGCCTAAAATGATTACATAATATAAATTATTTAAATCCAAAGTTTTATGTATCCCTTATATACTTTCCCCTTTTGAAATGGATCTTTTAAGCAATCTCAAACTTTTAAAAATAAATAGAATACAAATAGCTAAATGTTATATATTTATCTAGAAAAAAATCACAACTTCTTTTTTCTTTCATGCAAGCTCTTGTATCTATAGTCATCACTGACCAAAAAAAAAAAAAAAAAAGAAAGATTTCTGACGGCGGCAATATTGTTTCTTTTCCTCCCAGGCTTCTTCACCCTCTCATACTCCCTTATCACAAACTACAATTTATACCCATTGTGGCCAAAGGTCACTTAACTTCCTATTGCTAAAAATGATCCTTCCCTATCATGTTTTCCAAGAACAAAGCTCCCTGAGTTAACTGTCCTGACCCTGCATCACAAACCCACAAACCTTAACCAGCTGTTGCCTATTCACTCTTTCTGAAGTGCCAAAGTTCCTGGGCACTGGATAGCTTGAGGGATTAGAAATTCTAATCCATGAGGCTTGAATAACTGGTCATGGGCTGCAGACAAAATCATCATGACGAGGGGAGTAAGAGGGAGAGGAGGTGATCTACGGTGCGCAAGGTAGGAAGAAGGATTTGAAGGAACGGGTCTTATATTTTATGATTAGGCAAAGACCAAAGGGAAACATAATCAGGAAGGCAAAAACAAAAGAGTCAAGCACATAACATTTTTCTCTTTCATTTAGGAAGATTGAACATCCTAGAATTCTACAATATTGAGATTAAAGGGACTTTAGAAATCATTTTATCTAACTCTTTATTCAAAGGAATTTAAGGTCAAACTGAGAAGAGAAAGACTAATGACAGGGCAAAGCAAATCTTTTTCTTTCCAAGTTTTTTACTTTTCTTTTAAGTGTTCTTATGGTTTTTCTTTTCCATGCAAACTTTTTGTGCGTTAGTTTTCACAGCCTTTTCCTTAATAGAATCAAGAATTTTAGTTGTAAATAGGAACGTTCGTGTCTATTTCCGTTTCCAGAAGAATTCACTTGTTTCTAGTGCACAGAGTTGGTTTTTAGTTTTCTTTTTTAAAAAAAAAATTCGTATCTCTAATCTATCAGAGAAGTTATTCTTGTGTATAATTCGAGGTAAGAACTGAATTTTATCTTTTTTTGTAATTCATAACAATGTAAATTTTATTTATTTCAACTCTTGGTTTGGTTTCTCTTTTTCTCGTAAACACAAATGGAAAGACAGTAGGGAATGTAATGGCTCTTCCCTGTATATTAAAAATGTATCTTTTTAGGAATATTTATTCAGTTAACACAATTTTTTGAAAACTGTCTTTTCCCAGTGATGTACAATGCAGAAATTATTATACGAGGTGTCCATGAAGTTTGGATCCAATGCACCCAGACACCCTGCATATATTCAGGTGCACAGGGGGATTTTATATTGTGTTCCATTGGACTATCTGTCTGTTCACAGCAGTCCACATTTGTAGAGGCTATAGACTCCGTCATTTGATGGATTAAAGCTATCCTTCTCACTTTCCATTGCCCTTTTTCCCTATATTTTTTCATAGCTATTCAAGTTTCATAATTTTTTACATAAGCTTCAGAATCAATTTATCGAACACTATTGTTCAAATTGGTATTTTTATTAATGTCTTATTTCATCTTGGGTAGAATTAATATCTTCACAATGGCTATTCACCCTCTCTAAGAATATGTGATACCTTTCTATTTATTCTAATATACCGTATATTTTATAAGTGCTTTAAAATTTTCCTTGTACCTTCTGTGCATTTAACTTTATACTTTACCATTCTTAGTAGTGTTATTTCTATTTGTTTAGGGAGTTTTAAATTTACATTATAATCTTCTGCCTTTATTCTCATCTTTGTTTTAACTTAGATGTTGCAATTAAATATGTGTAGCAATACTCACCAGCCATCCTTTCACTAAAATTATCTCTTGATTGGATGGAAATTGTTCTATTGCATATTTCTTTAAAAGTACTCATGAGCGCATTATTCCCTGAGTTCTTAAGTGGTTAAAATGAATTTCCTTTAGCTGTGAAAATTGATGTACAGAGTATACAACCCTTGGTTCACATGTTCTTCCTTGAATTTCTTGGAAATGCTACTCTATTTATCTCACATTTTATGCTGGTGATGACAATTTCTGGTTTGAGCTTTTAAATTTCTTATTTATGGGTTGTCTTTTGTAGCTGCAATTACTCATTTAATTATGTTCAATTCATGTTTCAGTAATCTGTAATAATTTCTCTTTCCTTTATGTCTTTTTCTCAGGGCAAGGCAATTATAACCCTACAAAACTCTTCCATTTTCTTTTCCTTTCTTTGTTTAAAAAAAAAGTGAAAAAGTAAGTAGTGCTCACCATCTCATCTAGAGAAGGATAAGAGATGTTTCAGTATCAAAGTAAAATGTGGCCAATTTCCCATTATTTCTACATGGTGGCACTTTGCCTCTCTTATGAGTTGATTTTCTCTTCCTGGGACTCAGATGTCTCTTTGCTATCAAATAAACCCTCCGGCTGCTTGTCCATTACCGATTTTCAATTATTCTTTTAAATGCTATTTCAGTATCAGAAACGATGAGAAATTGAGCATTTTTTCTTGCTAGTGAGCCCTACGTATCCAAAATCAATAACCTCTGTTTCTTCCCACATTCCCTAAGATTTAAAGAAAAATTAGAATGCTGTAAATAAATGTGGTACCAGATGCACTCCAGCAAATGATAGCTCTTGGAATAGCATTTGAAATGACAATGTGTACTCACTTGGAATTCAGAAATGAAAATGTCCCAGTGCCTTGCTTTATTGCTGAAGGGAATCAGCCTTATACCATGGCAATTGCCTGTTCCCACCAGCTGACAATGAAATGAATACTCTGTAGGAGCTGAGATGATTGTAGCATTAAACTTCGCAGCCTCTCCATGATCCTACAAGACTGCTCCTGAATCTAAACGAAATCAGTTCTGAGAGGAGTCTGTATAACACTTGTTCATCATTTAAAATCTGGTGGGGAAAAATGAGTGAAATCAAATGAGTTAGAAAAGACATTATAAACTAAGAGATAGCTCGGGGATCTGTTTTAGAGTAGGCTGAGAAAATAGGACAGAAACAGCCAAACAGCCTGAGGAGACTTGAAATCATCTGTGAAAACCTCAGAGATTGTTTTATTATTGTCATCAGTTGTGATGATGAGAATAATAGTGATCTGGTGAGCAATGAACACAAAACAATGCCCTGGTAACATCACTGGCTGTAGGAAGAAAAGAGTCATAGAGACTCCCTGGCCGGTAAGTGTGGCATCTAAGAAGCCCAGGCCAATGAGCAGAGCGGGGACACTGAGGGAATTAAGCGTAGATGCCTGAGATGCAGAAGCATCCACGCTGGTGGTGACATTAGTCTTCCTATCTAATCTTTTGTTTAGAAAGGTACAAGTGAATGAAAGATTAGTCCTCGGGGCCCTAGGGGTAAAAGGAGCAAGGCAAAGGAGAAAAGCATGATCTGCATGGGGAAAGCTTTCTGCATATGAGGATGTAAGATTCACAACAAGGTAATCAGTTAGGTGCTGATTTCCATTCTACATATGAAGTAATCGAGATCTGGGAAAATTAAGAAAATTGCCCAAATGCCACATAGTGAATAAAAAGAATAGGTGGCTGGGTACCCCAGTGAGGCAGAGACCCCAGATTCCAGATTGAGGGCCTTAGACCAAAGCTGGACAAGGAGGTGAAATGGAAGATGCTGGTGATGTGATGTCCTCCTTAGGGGCCTTTCTCATCTACATGACACGGGTGGGAGTCACACTCCTTTTTCAATCTTAAAGAAAGTGGACAGGACGTGAAGACTGAGCACCACACGTGAACGTATAATGTGAAGAACCTCGTTCTTATACTCCTGTCATACAGTCGTATGTTGCTTAATGACAGGGATACGTTCTGAAAAAGGCGCTGTTAGGCGATTTTGTTGTTGGCAAACCTCCTACAGCGCCTTGCACAAACCTGGGTGGTAGAGCCTGCTGGACACCCAGGCTGTATGTTGTAGTCTGATGCTTCGAGGCCGCAAACCTGTCCCCATGTGACCGTGCTGAATACTGCAGGCAATTGTAACACAATGGTAGATAATGGTGTATCTAAACATTTCTAAACCTAGAAAAGATGCAGTAAATATATAGTATTATAAGCTATGGGATCACTGCCCTGCACGCAGTCTGGTGTTGAGCACAATGTCTTGACGGGGTGCACAACTGTATTTATATTTCCGCCCCTATCTGTAAGTGAATAGGTCCAGAAAGACGTAACAGACTCTTCAATTGGATGAGCATGAAATTCCACTTTTTATGACGAATTGTGGCTCTGGTAACAGACCTTAGTATCTAAAATATAAAACTATTTGGAAAGCATGAAAAATTCCTTGTGGTCAAATGCATTTTTATGTCTGTGAGAATCAGCCTTCGTAAATGTTGATGCAATTATAAATCATACCAAACTCCATTTCCTAAAGACTATTATTTATAAGAGAATTAAGCAAGAATTTGCATCCAACCTGGGCAACATAGTGATACCCCATCCCTAGAAATTAAAAATTAAAAAATTCTGTTTGAAATAGTACTGTATGGTCCATTTGCTTTTTGACTTCTTTCCTGCATATGTTGGTGATGTTTCTGAAGAATCCCTGACAATTAGTTATGTTTTGGGAAAGCACACAGCCACAACCCTTAGTCAACACCTTTAATGAATGTACAAACTAAAGGAAAAGAAAGAAATTAAATATTTTTAATTCTTGTTATAATTATCTGCAGTGATCTTTTTGTATGCTTGATCCATCAATTACAGAAAAATGTGACTAAATGTCCTATTGTGTTTTGAATCTATTTTTTTTGCAGATCTATCAATTCTTGCTTGATACATTTGATAGTATTATTATTTAATAGACTTTAGTGTAAAAGTTGGTGAATTAATACTTTCAAAAATTATGATATGACCTTGTCTATCTTTGATAATGATATTTTGTTTTAAATTTTTCTTTGTATGATGCTAATGTAAGCATACCAACTTTGCCTTGCTTAGGTACATATTTTCTTAAATTTTTGTTGTGTGATACTAACATAAGTATACAATATTTTGTATTGATTAGGATAGATTAGGTTTATCTTTTTCTACTCTGATTTTTAGAAATTTGGGGTCCTTAATGTTTTAAATGTCTCTTATCAAAATGACATAACTGAGTTGTATGGATGAGTTGACAATTTTACTGTAACAAAGAGCTTTCCCTTATTTCTGCCTACTTATTCATTGATTTGTAGACATATGAATTCTTATTTTATGCACTGAATTATGAATTATTACTATCATTTTTTTGGCTCAGGACTCCCAGATGTAGAAAAGTGGAATCCTCTAACCTGACTGCTCCTGGTCTATTTGACATGAACCCATAAATCTTTGAGCCCTGTCTTTTCTGCTTAGCTTTGCTATGCAAAAACTCTGAAAAATATTTTTTTAAGTGTGCACAATAGATGTGTTCATTACCACTGGAATGTCATTGCTTCTAAACTCTCAGCAGAAACAGCTAAAAAGTACAAACATTCATACAGCTGACTTTTTACTTGTGCTTTTTCCCACTTAATTTCTACCTGGACATTTTAATTACTTTTTCATTTATCCATTGTATCCACTCAATCTATAAATTCTTTAAGATCTACCATGTGCCAAGCAATAAACCTCCTTTATTTCAGGGAGGTTATATTCTATTAGTCTATGAAGATCATTTAGTTTTACTGTAAGATGACTTTAGATGACTAACTATTCCCACCATTTATCTATTTTTAGTCTGCAAGACAAATCTATGTCTTATAATACCAATTACATAACAATAAAGTTATTTTTATCTGAATCTTTATTCAATTTTTTATTAGTATACAAAAATCTTATCATTTATGTCTAAGTAAATATTTTTTATTTCTTAGCACATCAAAGGGAATTTATCAAGTTTTGGCTAAGATTTTTGTTCCTCAAATAGCAAAAAATAAGCTTGAAATATTTAGAAAATACGGGTGGGGTAGAATAAGATGGCGAAATAGAAATCTCCGGGGATGATCCCGCCCCATGAACACCAAATTCAACTGGTATGGACACAAGCAAGCTCCTTCAGAAAAATGAAAAATCAGGTGGGTTTGACATTGGATCAAGAAAAGACCTGCTGAGGGGTTTATGGATGCCAACATTCCCTTCTCTCAGTTCCCAGAAATGCCAAGCTGCCTTCTGAGTGGAGAGAGAATTCGTATGTCTAAGGAAGGGAGAGTGAAGTGATTGTGGGATTTTCCATTAAAACTCAGGGCCACCCTGGAAAAGGGGAACACAGCACAGTCTAGCACAGTCCTCTGGTACCTATGGAGGCAACATTTAGAATAGCCCACCTAGCCAGAGGGAAATCCTCTTCCCTTAAACCCAAGTTCCAGCTAGCCCCACTACCAGATGACAAAAAGCAGCCCAGGATTTGTCCAAAGTGTGAATTCATACACTACTCCTGAATTTAGTGTATACCTTGGGGGAGCAAATTGGAAAGATGAAAAAGCACAATAAGTGAGTGCCTCTGAAGCTGATTGAAAATCACAACAACCATTGTTTTAATGTGCATTAAAATGATGTATGACATAAACACACTTATTTAAGAATATATTCCAGGACGCTGCCTGTGGCTCAAAGGAGTAGGGTGCTGACCCCATATACCAGAGGTGGCGGGTTCAAACCCGGCCCCAGCCAAAAACTGAAAAAAACAAAACAAAACAAAACAAGAATGTATTCCAGTATCAAACGGCAAATTTTGACAATGCAAAACCCGCAATTACTTTTGCACCAACCTATTATTATTAGATTTGCCTTAACTCCACTTGAAATTTATGTTCAGTATTTTTTCTTGTTTTCTTTGTTTGATCTTTCACTTCTAATTTTTGTACTCTAACATTATGTCATAGTAATATAATTATTGTGTTTTATTCTTTATTTAAAAACAATATACTATTTTTGATGAGTGATTTACACATTCATTCACAAAAATAATTGCTATGCTAGTCCTCGTCTCTGCCTTTCTGTATTAGCTTTATTTTAAAGTTACACTTTTGGGGGAGGTCTATTCTCAATGACTGTGTTTGTTATATAGAATTCTTTTTCTTTTTTTTTTTTTTTGCTTTGTCTTGTAACATTAGTACTTTTGTTTTTCAAAACATGTTTTAAAAATGAAATCACCCACCAAAATTCTTTCAAGTTAATCATTGATTGTGTCCTGCAAACAGATTTAAGACCTTTGTTCTCTTTTATAACACAGGGAGCATTTCACAACCTGGGCCTTCTCTTCCTGCATCCTCTGACCTTTACTAACTTAGTCTAATACAAGGGCCTATGTTTGTGACCTCGGAGAGGGAAGGAAGTTTAACTGAACCTAGCTTTTGGTCTAACAATTATCTACAATAATCAACCACATTCCTCCCTTCTGTTTGTCTCATAATTTGTTCTTGTTCCATCATTATCTGCTTTCCCAGTTCACAGTGTTTATTAATGTAAATTTTTGCAGAATGACAAAAAGAAAGTGCCTTTAAAAAATGGCAGCTTTTGTGCATTCTAGGTCTAGAAAGGGGCAATACTTTTGTTTAGAAAAAAAAATCAAAGCAAAACTTATTCTGGAAGAATGGGAATGTACACCAAATGCATTACTCTCTTATGTTGGAAGTACAGTGTCATTACGAAGTTGATGTATGGTGGGTGACACTTGAACAAAGATACTATGATTTTGAAGCAGGAGGAGGTAACATTGAGGACTTTGTGACTGTGGAAAGGACAGAGAGAGAGGTGAGATGAAAGAGGGGGAAAAGCAGATAGGGCACAGGACCTCAAATCCTGCCATCTGAGAAATCTGTTAGAGGGCAAAGATCATAACTCTTAGGAGCATGACTCCTGATGTCTAATTTAAAGTCATCTTTTTTGTTGTTTTTAAATTCCTTGAAAGATTCAGTTTTGACCATTACCTATCAATATACCTAGCAGGAGCTGTGACCTGGGGGATAATAGGAACTATTTAGTGTGAAGCTGACCTACCGCTGGACAGAGTGGTTACAGAGAGCCGGACAGAATAGAGAAGCCCTAAGCAGGGCCTGGAGCAAGAGAGAGAAATGATAAGCTCTAGGGGTGCAGCCCCTACCCTCATAAAGATGAGACTTCAAAAAGTTCGTGAACAAGTAGAATTAAAAGATAAAAAATAAACATTCAAACTCAGTTTCTCCACTTAAGATCTAATAAGTTCAAGACACTTTTGTAAGCAATGGTACCAGCCATTTAGTCTACCCAAAAGAAGTATAAGTCCTAGGAAGTTAACCATGTCCATGGAGTCTTTTTTATACTATTAACTGGAGAAAAAATGGGTTTCTTTTACAAATTTTTAAGATTAGGAAACAAAAAGTCAAAAGGAGATAATCAGGACTGTACAGTGGAAACCTAATGGTTTCCCACAGAAATTCTAGCAAAGTTGCCCTTGTTTGATGAGAGGAATATGCAGGAGCATTGTTATGGTGGAGAAAAACTCTCTGGCAAAGCTTTCCCAGACATTTTTCTGCTTAAACATTGCTAACTTTTCCAAAACACTCTTGTAATAAGTAGATGTTATCATTCTTTGCCACCCCCAAGAAAACAATAAGAAAAATGCCTTGAGCATTCAAAAAAACTGTTACCATGATCTTTGCTCTTGACTGTTCTGCTTTTGCTCTGTCTGGACCACTCCCACCCCTTAGTAGCCATTGCTTTGATTGTGCCTTGTCTTCAGGCTAATATTGGTAAAGCCATGTTTCATCTCCTGTTACAATTCTTTGAAGAAATGCTTCAAGATCTTGAAACTAGTTGTTGAAAATTTCCACTAAAAGTTCTGCTCTTGTCTGCAACTGATCTGAGCACAAAGGTCCTAACATCCATTGATGAACAGTTAGTTCACCTTTAATTTTTCAGTCAGAATTATGTACGCTAATCCACTTGAGAAGTCTATGGCATTGACTATGTTTCTGCTGTTAATCATCAGCCTTCTTCAAGTAGGGTACCAACAAGATTGTTTCCTCACAAATTAATGTGACTGGTTTCAGGCTTCCTTTTCAACATCAGCTTATCCTTTTAAAAAACTTGTTATTCATTTGTGAACGAATGATTTCTTTGGGGTATTGTCCCCATAAACTTTTCTTAAAATATCAGTGATTTCACTATTCTTCCACCCAAACTTCACTATAAATTCAATGTTCATGCTTCAATTTTAGAAGAATTCATATTACTCTAATAGGGTCTCTTTTTACACTAATGTCTCAAATCCTTCTTAGTGTCTCAAATTAGATCTTGTTCAGACAATTATAACAAGTTAGTATGCGGTTATTTTGATTTAAAAATGAGATCTGTGTATAGTTTTTTCATAATACAAGTTTGCCATGAACTTTTTGAAAACTCTTTCTGTCATGGGAAATGGGACTGAATGTCTTACAATCCCCCATCATGGAAGCTAGATATTAAAAGAAATTGTGACCATGGAGAATATAAGAATTTGGGGAAAATACAATTTCATTTAAAAATGGTAGTTTTTTCTTAGGGTCATACTTATGCCCTTAACAGATTTCTAATTTGAGAATTTTCTTTTAAAAAGCAGCCCTAAAAATTGTGGGAAATACTCTCTACTACAATAATGGTTAATGGGGGTTTGGGGGTTGTAGACCTCATTGAGAAAAATGATCCTTTACTCATACACACAAAATGTTGTCTAAAATTTAATTTTTTTTCAAAACCCTGAAACTTAGACTATTATTTATCCCTTCTTTAAATTTAATTTTACATGGTTATTTGTTTCTACTTGTTACAATGAGTACCTCCGATTTCTGCTCTTATTTTGTTTTTAAGATGCATTCCTTGCCCTACCCCATTAGAACCTTGATGGCTGATTCTGTTTCATGTACTCTATTTTCAGAACCTTCTATTACTTCTATTAATTTGTCTTCTTGCATGCCATACTTTCTCACAGTCTCTTCATGTATTTAGATGCGTTCCTCAAATCTTTGGGGCTATACCAGAAACTTGGGAAGGTAAGGGAATAAACTGTTTCATTCATTACTTCATGCCCTTCATCTTGCATAGCAGCTAAACATGATACTTAATAAATATTTACTGAATGGAACTGAGTTTTACTTGTCTCATTTGTTGCAGCATGTGTTTTAATGCCTCTGGTAATTATTAAAAATTTTAAGTAGTGGGATATAATCTGTTCATATCTGCTGAAGCATGGCTGATGTATCTTTTATAAAATATTCATGGATTTTTTTTGTGAATAAGTGACCATGAATTTGTCATTCAAATAAAGACATTTTTGAGAGTGGAAATTAAGTCTATCAACATTTATGCTAGGCCATCAGGCATAGAAATGAATTTGCTAAGCAAATCAGATTATATAGTTGTCTTCCTATAAAGGAAAATACGTCAGGTTGATATTATAGGTTGTAATATGTCTTCTTCCATCATCTCCAAAAATTTGCATGTTAAAGTCCTAACCACTAATACCCCAGAGTGTGATTATATATTGAGATAGGCCCTCTAAACAGATGGTTAAGGTAAAATGAGGTAATATAGATAGATCATAATCCAACACCACTGAAGTCCTTATGAGGAAGGAAAATGAGAACACAGATAGGCACAGAGGCCCATCTGAAGACAACTGGAGAATTCCAACATCTAGAAACCAAGGAGAGAATGAAACCATAGAATGAAACCAAGACTCACAATGAAACCAAGTGTGCCAACACTCTCATCTGGAACCTCTATCCTCCAGATAGGTTATGATGGAATGCCTTTCTATTATTTAAACCACCCAGTCTGTGGTATATTGCATTGAAGCCATAGAAAATTAATAATGTTAGTTGATCACTCTGACTTTCCTTCTTTTTTTTTTTTTTTTTTTTTTTTTGAGACAGAGCCTCAAGCTGTTGCCCTGGGTAGAGTGCTGTGGCCTCACAGCAACCTCTACCTTTTGGGTTTAAGTGATTCTCCTGCCTCCGCCTCCCAAGTAGCTGGGACTACAGGCTCCCACCACAATGCCTGGCCATTTTTTTTTTTTTTTTTTTGGCTGCAGCTGTCATTGTTGTTTGACCAGCCTGGACTGGATTCGAACCCACCAGCTCAGGTGTATGTGGCTGGCGCCTTAGCTGCTTGAGCCACAGGTGCTGAGCCCCGATTTTCTTTTCTTAATTTTTAACATATATCTTATTTCTTTATGGAGGTGACAAAATAGTACATCATCATCCAGTTAATCTCTCATCTGTTTGACCTCCATGGTACTTTAAAGAAATTAAATTAGTTTCGATAGTTCACCCCAAAAATCTGGATTCTTGGCTCTTCTTAAAAATCTCAGAAAACCTGACAACATTTGGGCATCTGTTTCCCATGGGAATAATTACCATTTTATTTATTTATTATAGTAGTGCAGACTTTTAGCATTTTGACCTTTGCTTTTCATACATTTATTGAATCATCTCACTGAGTGACATTATCAACATTTTTTCCCCTTTTTGGGAAATATGTCCTTGCAATTGGTTAATCCTTAGAAAGATAGTTAGAGGAAAGGCCCATTTGACATCCCCTCTTAGATACGCAAATACTTGTTGAGTTTAGCACATGTATTCAGTGCTTAGGCAAACCCGCAAGTGCCATAATCAAATCTAAGCAAGTTTTGTAGTTTAGTCAGAAGATGAAAGTTTGTTCATTGAGACAATTTTCTTCACCCTTATTCAGTTTCAGCCTCATCAGAGAGGACACTCAACCTACTCCAAGAATCTCTTTTGTCAATTGGCCATTGTGGCTGAAGAGTGGAGCTGTCTCTGAAGTGTGGGATTGACTCCTATCTTTTCTGCGTTCAAGGTTGGTAATGTTTCACCTCTTTCTTATACCTTGACTATGAAGAATTTAGTTAGATTACTTTCCTCAGATTGAATCATATTCTGTTCTTTCTTTTTTTAATTTCAGACTAATATGAGGATACAAATGTTTAGGTTACATTGTTTTCATTTCTAAGGTAAAGTTCAAGTTGTAGTTGAGCCCTTCACCCAGGGGGTGTACTACATATTTTTATGTTGCCCACATTATGTGAGAACTTACCAGTCATCCTCCTCTGCCCTCTTTCCTCTTCCCTGCCCTCCCTCACTTGCATATACTTGCACTTTGCTTTCATGTGGGTGTGTAGTTATTTATCTATTGGTTTCATATTAATGTTGAATACATTGGATGCTTGCTTTTCCATTCTTGTGATACTTTACTAAAAAGAATGTGTTTCAACTCCATCCAGGCAAACACAAAGATGTAAAGTTGTCATCCTTTTTTATGTCTGAATAGTACTCCCTGGTTGCCAGGGTACTACTCCAGGGCAGGATACTTTAAGACCTGTGGAACTAGTGGCAATGGACTGGGGAAAAATAATGTCAAAAGTGGCAAGAGATAAAGAGACAGGGTGCACAGAATAGAGTTTTCAAAGGTCAGAATAGGGGACCACTGCTAGCTTGTGAGATTTCAGTGAGTGGCCCCCAGTATTTGGTCCACTCAGCATTTATTGAAAGCTATTATCTTATTTAGCCAAGGAGATAAGCTGAGGAAGGGAGTAAAAGTATCAACAGTAAACATGTTAGTTCTTCTATTTATAATCATTAACTTTAAGAGTCTGGGCAGCCTTGAGAAATCTGGAACCTGAGCCTTGTGTGGGGGCAGCCTCCTGTCAGTGGTCACACACACAGATTCCTTGGGGGAGGTTAATCCTCACTAGTTCACTGTGGAGCAACCACCCCAACCCGACAGCATGGTTGTTGTACAAGCCCTCCTGCCCATATTTCAGGGCATGAGCTGTCCCCTGGATTACTGCCCTGGCCATTACACAAATCCCCACAATGAGTATTTGCTTTGACTGTTGACTGGTCAGGGATTGGTTAGGTTAATGTTTGTTCCCAGGCCTTGAATGCAGCTTCTGCTATAGCCATTGTTCTTTAGAGTGCTTATAGACCTAGAAGGGGTATTTGGAATCTATATCCCTTAGAGGCCAGGCTTCCAGTAAGAGCATAAACTGCTCAGACAAGTAATTTTGCTGTTAGTTTAGTAAGCTAGCTAAACTGTTTTTATTCCACCTTGCTTGGCTTGTTTCTCTGTTTTTCCCCTTGTCTGGTGGCGTTTTCCCTCGCTGAGAATGGGGTCTTTGTTCCCAATTTGGCCTGCACTTCATATACATATACCCTAGTTTGTTAATCCATTCCTGAGTTGATGGGCACTTTTGGTTGTTTCCACATCTTGGCAACTATTAATTAAGCTGCAATGCACATTCTAATGAAAATGTTCTTGTGGTAAAATGATTTTTTTTTTCTTTTAGGTAGAAACCTAGTAATGGGACTGTGGAATCAAGTGGAAAGTCTACTTTTAGCTCTTTGAAGATTCTCCATACTTTCTTTCGTAGAGGCTGTATTTGTAATCCCAGCAGTAGTGTAAAAATATTCCCTTCTCTCCATGTCCACACCAGCACCTGTAGAGTTGGGATTCCATGATGTGAGCTGTTCTCCCTGGAATTAGGTGATATGTCAGAGTGGTTGTGATTTGCATTTCTCTGAAGATTAGAAATGATAAACATTTTTTCATGTGTTTGTTAGACATTCATCTATCTTCTTCAGAGAAGTTTCTGCTCAAGTCTCTTGCCCACTTTAAATGGGATCAAAGATACAATACTCTTTGCTTTTTTCTAATACAGTAGAGACAAAATATTTAACAAACTGATTCATAGATTCTGAGCAAGGGGAAACATTCTATAAATTTAAATTAATTAAAATGGACATCGTATGTAAATCATTATAGACAAATTGACATCTCACATACTAAACTACAAAACTCCTTAATGAATTTTCTATGTCTCAGTTTTTCCTACTTCAACCCGATTTGGTTACTACTTGAATTTATTCCCTTCTACACCTTTCTTTACAATGCCTTTTGACTTCATAATGATAAAGGGGATGTCTGAATAATAGAATTTTCTAAAAATAGGTTTAAACTATTGGAGTTGAATTTTTCATTACTAAAGAGCTTGTTCCCTTACTGATTGTCTTCTAGGCACTAGAGAGCATCACCCTATCTCTGAGTACTGTCGGGAACATGTCAGTGGAGTGATACTATGTTGGCTTGTTTCTACTAAGGCCTTGTACTCAAGGCTAGCTTTCAATGCTCATATTTCATATTAATTCAAAAAGTATTTCTTGGACACCTAATTATACACCAGGCATAGTACTAAACACTAAGGATACAAATATAAAATGCAGCTACTGTTTAAACATCAAAGAATTTCACAACCTTCTTAGCTAAGAAAATGGTCAGTATTATTTAGGGCTATCATTCTAGCTAAGTAAGACTGGTATCTCCCTTCTAGAAATTTTATTTATTTATTTATTTATTTATTTATTTATTTATTTATTTATTTTGCAGTTTTTGGCTGGGGCTGGGTTTGAACTTGCCACCTTCAGCATATGGTGCCGGCACCCTACTCCTTTGAGCCACAGGTGCCACCCTCCCCTCTAGAAATTTATAATCTAACCAGGTATGAGAAATAGAAAATTATGTAATGATACAAGGTTATCATAGTTTAAATGCCAAGCGAGTTGCTTGGATATTAAATACTAAAGAAATTCAGGAGAAAAATATAGCACACAGTTCAACCTTTAGGAGACCAGGAAAATTTTCTGAAATCATTCATCCATTAAGTTGAGAGATGTTACCAGCCTGAAGTAAATTATTTTGTCATTTTTTTTCCAGCAAGCGTCCCAGGAACATGGTGTTCCACATTATTAGAGCCATTATGTGTATGTCCATTAAATATGGAAGGTGTAAAAATCCAATAACCAACCTTGTTTGCCTGCTCATATGGAAAAATAATATCAGAGGGAATTTGAAACAATCTATATTATTTGCTATGAACAATACACATCTTTTTCTAATGCAAGAGTTGTCATTCAATTTGCCAGGTAACATATTGATTTGTTGCAACCGTTCTCAGAAGTTGGATTAATCCTTGTGCAGTTACCTGCTGAAAGTAATACTCAAGCTTCAGGTCAAATATAGGCCAATGAGCCTGAGGCAAGGTTTCATTTGACAAAAAGTAAGGATTTTCTTTTTTCCCCACATATATTCAAGAACACCCTGTTTTGAGGATCCCCCAGCTGAACTGGAGTAGAAGAGTGGCTAGTGATCTGTCCCTAACAGGGAATGAAGGGAAGTAGGTATGTGAATCTACAGTGTGCCTTTTGTAGGATAGTTCTTTTACCTGCCAGACATCCCAATGCCTGGTTGTTGGACCTGTGACCAGGAGTTCCCTAACACGGGAAAATTGTTGACATTGGCAGACAACCTTCTGTCTCATCTGACCAGTTTACATCTACTCCCTGATCATTGCTCTGGCCCTGGGAGCCCAACCTTTGCTCGCCCTGGCATCTGCGGATGATTTGACAGCCAGGTCATCTAGTGCTCCTGAAGTTTGACCAAGTGTGTTATATTGGGGGTTCTGCCCTTTGTTTTTATTTCAAAGTATTATAGAGTACAAATATTTTTGGTTACATGGATCACTTCCGTAATACTTGAGTCATGGTTATAAGTGTGCCCATCACCCCTGTTAGAATGGCTTTTATTAGTCACCCCTTTATAAATTAGGTTATGGTAAGTTTTAATCCTTGAAGGTGCTGTTCTAACTTACACTGGGCCATATTAACTATTTTGTAGTTCATGTTTTATCTAGCCAATTTGTAAGTACTGAAGACTTACTTTAATCTTAATTTATCATTTATGGTGTCAGAAGATCTACGACCACCATAAAAAGTATTACAACAATGAATATAAAACTATAGAAAGTTTAGTCCAAATTACAGTTGAAATGAGGCATACTCATTTTCTCTATTTTATATTTACTTTTCTTCTCAAGATTATAAAGAAAAAATGTTTAAATTTATCAGAAGCCTCAGATATAATCGATAAAGTCTATGAATGTTGGTCAATTGGTACATTTTTAAAAAAATTTAAATTAAACCCATGATGTAGAGGCACCCAAGCCAGTTAGTCCCCTTTTTAATTATTTTATTACATAAATTCTTTAGGATATAAACTAGTACATGAATCTTAAATTTTCAATTGAACCAAATTATGGAAATTTGTTCTGATTTAGTGATGTTTTATATATGCATACTTTATCTATTATATTGTATATTTGTATTAAAATATCACATATGGTTGATTTAATCACCTTTTATTTTCCTTCTGTACCTAGGAGTTTATTCATAAATCAATAGGTAATGTAGGGCTAGTATTATGTTGCTAGACCTGGAGTTTGCTCAGTACTTAAACTTTCAATTTTCTCTTTATTTTCTCTTGAACTTGTAGCCACATAAAGTGACAGCGTGACAGTCTCTCTTTGTCTCCTTTTCCCTTTTGCTCTTTCTCTCCCTCTCCCTGTATCTTTTTTTTCTTGTCTTTCTTATTTTTTAAGGCTTTCGGCCACCTGAAGCCAAGATTCTTAGTTTCTGCCTCCGGCTGGTAAGAGAGAAAAAGGGAGGAAGAAAGAGGCCAGTGCCTTTGGACACTAGCTTCTCTCTGGGACAGGCCCTGCAGGAAGGAGATCACTCCCTTTCCCCCTTTTTCTTTCAAGTAAAATTCTTAGAATAACTTGCAAATCTAGGTGGCTGAAATGAGTGTGTATGTTCCTCTCAGGAAACTTGTTTATACTAGCAGATATCCTGTGGTTCTTGTCTGACCTGTGTCCAACTTAGGCCTATCTGGCCGTGGCTCTGACTCTAAGAGCCTGATGTGCTCTCCCCTGGTGTCCTAAGGGAAAATCTGTCCTGGCTCAGTCCCCAGTTCTTTAGATGGAGGGTGCAAATTTAATATACTACCACAATAGTGAGCAAGTTCACAGATATTTTATCTTTAACTTACAGATCCTGGGTGGAGAGAGCACAGTGAGTTGGGAGGGCTGCCCTTCATCCCCTGGTCATGTGAGTCAGGAATGATGCATTAGGCCAAGGGAGAAAGTGTGTGAATGTGTGTGTGTAGCCACTAGCAGTACATAATATAAGAGAATAGGGTGTGGTCACTTTAAATTCATGGGCAAATGCCTGAATGGTTGGTTTAAAGGACACAGCTAGAAAATAGGAGCTTGTTCTGCTGGGTGGAAGAGATACCCCTAAGCTCTCTCTCTTGCCAGCTTGATCCTCCTGGGTGTGATTTGGGCCTGGAAACTGGGTTGAGCATGACTGGGCCAGACTTCAGGACAGAAATAGTTAAACCCATATTCAAAAGGATGCAGAAACATGGTCAAATCATTAAGAATTCACTACTACCCCCTCAGTGGTGATTCTCAATCAGTCACGCCTTTCCTAAGTCCTAGTTCCAGGTATTCTGCCCAGGTACATCCAGAAACCACCACTGTTGTTGTCCAGATGAATCTGGTACAGATGGTCAGCATAAACACCCCTGATCTTTAAAGGAGGAAACATCTGAGGACAGGTCAAAAGTAAGGACCAGTTCTGTCAGGACCAATGTTGTTAATGTATTTAAGCTTTTAAAAAGCCTTTACAGAGGAGTTTTCCAAGACGTGCAAATCAGGGTCCAGCAGTTACTCTCTTTCCTATTAATTTTTGGGTTTGGGTGGGTCTTCTACAAAAGGATAAAAAAGAATAAGTATCATAAGTATCCATTTGACTGGTAGTGTGTCTTGGCAGTTTTGATCATTTTCTGCTTTGGTATTTCCAATAGTCTACCTGAGCTGCTTTTATTCACAACACTTCTGATACCAAATGGGTGGGGGAATTTTCCCTTCACCTACTAACACTGGGTGTCTACAATTCAATTCTGCACTCATTGCCTGGAGTTAACTCAGACCCCACATAGAAAGGGTTCAGTCCCTCAAGACTTCAGATGCCAGTCAGCTGTACTTCCAACCAACCAGCTATAGATTTAAGGTTTCCCATAACCCCTTCATCAGGTCCAATAACTTGCTAGAATGACCATAGAACTCAGGAAAACCCTCTACTTACTATTCCCAGTTCTTAATAAAAGATAGAACACAGGAACAGCCGGATGGAAAAGGTGCACAAGGCAAGAGATAGGAGGAAGGATGTGGAATTTCTGTGCCTTCTCTGGGCACACCATTGTCCCAGCACACTGATGCTTCACTAACCCAGAAACTCTCTGAACCTTGCTGTTTATGGTTTATTTTAATTGGGGATTTTAATGGAGGTTTTATTATATAAGCATGATTGATTATAGTTTGGGCCATTGGTGATTAACCATAAATCTATCAAATCCTCCACAGGAAATCTCAAATCCACCAAAGTGTGACTACTGGCTTAAGGACTGCAGATTAATTTATATTGGCTGTGCTTGGAGGAAGACACATCTTGCCCAGGAATACAGAAATCTGAAAAGATGAAGAGCACAGGGATCACGGTTTTGTTTTTTGGGTTTTTTTAGATAAAGGAGATATGACATAAAATAATGTCTAGGCTCTAAAGGAGGACAAGAGAGCTTTTGTTGTTGTTGTAAGGTACAGTGTTGAAAGACATAAAAAATAAGAAGGAAAATAAGAAATTCAGTTGGAAGATGGAATATTGGGCCCAATAGAGCTGTTGTTCTGTCTGTTTACATTATAAATCCTTATCTTTCAGTGTTTATAAAATCCAGTTAGACCTGAAAGAAAATACACTAGACTCTATCCAGCAAGCAATTAAAAAAAATTAAAGAAGATGGCGGACTTCAGCCAGCCCTCCACAGAGGCTCCCATCCAGAGGGAGAGTTAAAAGACAGAAGTTTAGTAAGTAGCCAGTGGTTTGCTTACTAAAGTAAGTAAAGCCAAGAGAGAAGGTTGAAGAACGCACATCAACCCTGCTGAGGCAAGTTGCAACCCCAAAGATACAAACGAAGGGTACTAAATCCATCCCCAAGCAGACAGGAGTCCCCTTCCCCAGGAGAAGGGCTCACAGAAAACTCCATACAAATAAGCAAGCAGGGTTCAAACATCCTCTCATTCTATCCCATGGGAGAGACCCTCTAAAAACTGGACCTCCTACCCCTATTAGGGTGCCATGGCACTCTCCTGCCAAGCATAAATCTGTATAAAACTGTATATATTCTCTACCTGTAACTCTGAACTCCCAGCACTACCCTCCACTCTCACCCCAAGATCTGGAAGCCTGTCCCCCAGATTCTGGACATTCAAAATGTCCAGATTCTTGGGCATTTTCTCAAGAAGTGTGAACAGGGGAAGGGCTATTGCCTGTCTATGCTGATTCTGTGGCACGGGAGTAAGGAGAGGATGGTCAGCTGAGAGGGAACCATACAGGAGCAGCAGTGGTGCTCCCAGGAGCAGAATTGTAGCAGCAGCAGAACAATAAGGCTCATGCCCTGGGGCTATTCCAGACAGACACACCCTATCTCTCTGGAGAACCAGAGGAAGCACCTTCTCCAGCAACAGCCAGCCACTGGCAGACGGATCAGAGTACTGGCCCATGAGTAAAGGGGTGAGTAAAGGGAAGGCCAAAGGCAGCAGTGGCCTGGGCAGAGTGCTGGGACTAGAATACATGTGCAGAGGTGGCAGACTCCCAGGGAGGGCCTTAGCCAGAGGACTGCTTTACTAAGGCTAAGACGCACCTGGCTCTCAGGCGATCATAGCTGAGACAAAGGTGGGTGGGCAGAGGCTGGAACTGACAGCTCAGTGTGAGCTCTGACTTCTTGCTGATGCCTGGAACTGAGTTGTGGTTTCTGTCACCTCAAGCAGCATCTGATCCACAGGGGAATATAGCTGGGACAGAAACAAACTCTGCAAAGTTGTGCTGTTCTGCCAGCACAACAATTGTTCTGCTATCAATCAGGGGCGGGACTAGAACTGAGTGAACAGCCCCAGCCTCCATTAAGTACCCGAGGTTGTCAGGCCTCACCTCCCTCTGCCAGATAGTGGCCAAGAACAGCAGCCTGGCTGAGGAGACATAGATCTCCCTCTGACTCAGGCAGACGCAAACCCCTGGGGCATCTGCTCATTGGGGGGAACTGGGTCACAGCCCTGTGGGGTTACCAGTGACTGGGTGTGACAGAGGTGCAAGGTGGGGAAGGAGGCATAAACCTTCCCAGACTAATTTATTTGCTGGGTTGGTCCTTCAGACCTCACGGAACACCAAACCGAGTCATACCTGAGCTGCCAGCAGACCCCTGCTATCTGGTTGCCAGAGACCTTTTGAACTCCCCCACCTGAGTCTAGTGCTAACTGGGACAATTGATTTGGACCTCTTGAACTGGGCCAATCACCCAAGGACTATTCAAAGTGGTAGCCTGGATGTGTTGCTGTGGGAAGGTATGATTTTCCTTTCCCAATTATTGCCAGTGGGGGGTGGGGTGACTTAATTGGTATTTCTCCACAGCTGAGACTTCAACCCAGAGTAACTGATTTATTAGTATAGAATAGATACCAGCTGAAAACAAGAGAGAGCCACTTAGCCCCACCACACCAAGCAGGCTCCTAGTTTCTCAGTCATAGCACTGTACGATCCTTGGCAAAGCTCTAGAGGAAAGGGTACAGACACCAGTCCCAGCCTTTGGGCAAAAGGCTAGTTAATCACTGCTCCTGCAGCCCCCAGCCCAACTTCTCCTTATCTGCTCAACAAGCCAAATGGTGTAAATTCAGCATGGGGTGGAATGAATGGAAAAACTCCAGTAACATGAATAACCAGTGTAGATCAACCCCTCCAAGGAAGGATAGGGCAGGTGAAACTGAAGATCCCATCCGTAAACGATGGCTGAGATGTCAGAAATCAAGTTCAGAATCTGGAGAGCAAATAAGATCAACACAATGGAGGAAAGGAGGGAATCAGAATTTCAAGGAATTATTCAAAAGATGTCTCAAGAATTCAACGATTTCAAAGATAAAATGACCAAAGATTTTTGAAACATTGAGGCAAGAGCATGCAGCCCTCAAAGATCTGAAAAATATGATAGAATTCCTCAGTAACAGAATGGAGCAGGCAGAAGAAAGGATCTCTGACATTGAAGATAAAGCTTCTGAACACACCCAAGTGCTCAAAGAGGAAGAGAAATGGCGAGCAAAAACAGATCACTCTCTCAGAGAGTTCCAGGATAATTGGAAGAAAACTAATATTTGCCTTATAGGAATCCCTGAAGGTGATGAAGTTGCTTCACAAACACAGAGGCTCTTCTTCATGAAAATATGCAAGAGAAATTTCCAGATATGTCAAAAGATTCTGAAATTCAGATAGCAGACAGTTTCAGAACCCCAGCTTGACTCAACCCAAATAAAGCATCCCACAGGCACATCATAATTAACTTCACTAAAGTTAATATGAAAGAGAAAATGCTAAAAGCAGCCATATGTAAGAAAACCATAACCTACAAGGGGAAGAATCTTAGAATGACTGCAGATCTCTCTGCTGAAACGTTTCAGGCTAGAAGAAGGTGGTCATCAACTTTTAATCTCCTTAAACAAATAACTTTCAACCCAGGATCCTGTATCCAGCTAAACTGAGTTTCATTTATGGTGGAGAAATTAAATACTTTAATGACAATCACATGTTGAAGGAATTTGCCATAACTAAACCAGCTCTCCAGGATATTCTCAAACCTATACTCCATAATGACCAGTGAAGTCCTCCACCACAAAAGTAAACTCACTCAGAAACTTTTGATCAAATTTCAACTTCCGCACTGGCAAAAGGATTAAAAATGACCACTGGACTTTTAAAAAACTTGATACCCAAAATTTTACCAGGCTTATCAATATTCTCAATTAATGTGAATGGCTTAAATTATCCTCTAAACAGGCACAGGTTGGCTGACTGGATCCAAAAACCAGGCCAGATATCTGCTGCATACAATAATCTCATCTTATCTTAAAAGATAAATATAGAATCAGGGTGAAGGGATGGTCATTGGTATTCCCGGCAAATGGAAAGCAGAAAAAAGCAGGTATTGCAATTTTATTTGCAAACACAATAGGCTTTAAACCAACAAAAGTAAACAAGGACAAGAATAGTCACTTTATATTTGTTAAAAAATCTCTCAATATGATGAGATTTCAATTATTAATATTTATGCACCCAACCAGAATGAACCTCAATTTATAAGAGACATTCTAACAGGCATGAGCAACTTGATTTCTTCTAACACCATCATAATCAGAGACTTCAACATTCCTTTGGCAGTGTCAGATAGATCCTCCAATAAGAAGCTGAGCAAAGAACTTTAGATTTATACTTCACCATCCAACATTTGGATTTAACAGACACCTACAAAACATTTCATCCTAACAAAACTGAATACACATTTTTCTCATCAGTCCATGGAACATACTCCAAAATCAATCACATCTTAGTTCACAAGTCTAACCTCAACAAATTTAAAAGAATGGAAATTATTCCTTGCATCTTCTCGGACCATGGTGGAATAAAAGTTGAACTCAGCAACAACAGGAATCTGCAGACTCATACTAAAACATGGAAACTAAATAACCTTATGCTGAATGATAGGTGGGTTAGAGATGAGATTAAGAAGGAAATTACCAAACTTTTGGAACGAAACAATAATGAAGACACAAATTATCAGAACCTCTGGGATACCACTAAGGCAGTCCCAAGAGGGAAATTTATAGCACTGCAAGCCTTCCTCAAGAGAATGGAAAGAGAGGGAGTTAACAACTTAATGGGATATCTCAAACAACTAGAAAAGGAAGAACATTCCAATCCCAAATCCAGCAGAAGAAAAGAAATAACCAAAATTAAAGAAGAATTAAATGAAATTGAAAACAAAAGGATTATACAACAGATCAATAAACCAAAAAGTTGTTTGTTTTTTTTTTTAAAAAAAAAGTCAATAAAATAGATAAACCTTTGGCCAATCTAACTAGGAAAAAAAGAGTAAAATCCTTAATTTCATCAATAAGAAATGGTAAAGACAAAATAACAATAGACCCCTTAGAAATTAAAAAAATCCTTAATGAATATTACAAGAAACTTTATTCTCAGAAATATGAAAATCTGAAGGAAATTGACCAATACTTGGAAGCATGCCACCTTCCAAGACTTAGCCGGAATGAAGTAGAAATGTTGAACAGGTCTATATCAGTTCTGAAATAACATCAACTATACAAAATCTCCCTAAAAAGAAAAGCCTGGGACCAGATGGCTTCATGTCAGAATTCTACCAAACCTTTAAGAAGAACTAGTACCTATATTACTTTACCTTTTCCAAAATATAGAAAAAGAAGGAATACTACCCAACACATTCTATGAAGCAAACATCACCTTGATCCCCAAACCAAGAAAAGACCCAACAAGAAAAGAAAATTATAGACCAATATCACTAATGAATATTGATGCAAAAATATTCAACAAAATCCTGACAAACAGAATCCAGCAACACATCAAAAAATTATATACCATGACCAAGTAGGTTTTATCCCAGGGTCCCAAGACTGGTTCAATGTACATAAATCCATAAATATAATTCATCACATATATAAATTAAAAAACAAAGACCATATGATTCTCTCAATTGATGCAGAAAAAGATTTTGATAGTATCCAGCATCCCTTCATGATCAGAACACTTAAGAAAATTGGTATAGAAGGGACATTTCTTACACTAATAGAGGCCATCTACAGCAAATCCACAGCAAATATCATACTGAATGGAGTTAAAATCATTTCCACTCAGATCAGGAACCAGGTAAGGTTTCCCATGGTCTCCTTTTCTCTTTAATATTGTAATGGAAGTTTTAGCCATCACAATTAGGGAAGAAAAGGTGATCAAGGTATTCATATAAGCTCAGAAGAGATCAAACTTTCACTCGTTGCAAATGATATGATTGTATATCTGGAAAACACCAGGGATTCTACTACTAAACTCTTAGAAGTGATCAAGGAATACAGTAGTGTCTCAGGCTACAAAATCAACACTCATAAATCAGTAGCCTTCATATATACCAACAATAGTCAAGCTGAAAAAACAGTCAAGGACTCTATTCCATTCACAGTAGTTCCAAAGAAGATGAAATATTTGGGAGTTTACCTAACAAAGGATGTGAAAGATCTCTACAAAGAGAACTATGAAACTCTAAGAAAAGAAACAGCTGAAAATGTTAACAAATAGAAAAACATACCATGCTTGTGGCTGGGAAGAATCAACATTGTTAAAATTTCCATACTACCCAAAGCAATATATAATTTTAATGCAATCTCTATTAAAACCCCACTGTTACAGTTTAAATATCTCCAAAAAAATAATACGTCATTTTATACGGAATCATAAAAAACCTCGAATAGCCAAGACATTACTCAGAAATAAAAACAAAGCAGGAGGAATCATGCTACCAGATCTCAGACTATACTATAAATCGATAGTGATCAAAACAGCATGGTACTGGCACAAAAATAGAGAGGTAGATGTATGGAACAGAATAGAGAACCAAGGGATGAAACCAGCTACTTACCGATACCTGATCTTTGACAAGCCGATTAAAAACATTGAGTAGGGAAAAGATTCCCTATTTAAAAAATGGTACTGGGCAAACTGGACCCACACCTTTCACCATTGACTAAGATAGGCTCTCACTGAATTAAAGATTTAAACTTAAGACATGAAACTATAAAAATACTAGAAGAAAGTGTAGGGAAAACACTTGAAGAAATTGGCCTGGGTGAATATGTTATGAGGAGGACCCCCTTGGGCAATTGAAGCAACATCAAAAATACACTACTGGGACCTGATCAAACTAAAAAGCTTCTGTATAGTCAAGAACACAGTAAATAAAGCAAGCAGACAGCCCTCAGAATGGGAGAAGATATTTGTAGGTCATGTCTCCGACAAAGATTTAATAACCATAATCCACAGAGAACTCAAGCATATTAGCAAGAAAAGAACAAGTGATCCCATCTCAGGGTGGGCAAGGGACTTGAAGAGAAACTTCTCTGAAGAAGACGGGTGCATGGCCTACAGACATATGAAAAAATGCTCACCATCCTTAATCAGAGAAATGCAAATCAAAATTCCTTTGAGATACCATCTAACTCCAGTAAGATTAGTCCACATCACAAAACTCCCAAAACCAGAGATGCTGGTGTGGATGTGGAGAAAAAGGAACACTTCTACACTGCTGGTGGGAATGCAAACTAATACGTTCCTTTTGAAAAGATGTTTGGAGAACATTTAGAGGACTAAAAATAGACCTACCATTTGATCCTACAATTCCTCTACTAGGTATATATCCAGAAGACCAAAAATCACACTACAACAAAGATATTTGTACCAGAATGTTTATTTCAGCCCAATTCATAATTGCTAGGACATGGAAGAAGCCCAAGTGCCCATCGATCCACTAATGGATCAATAAATAGTGGTATATGTACACCATGGAATATTACACAGTCTTAAAGAAAGATGGAGACTTTACGTCCTTCATGTTTACATGTATGGAGCTGGAACATATTCTTCTTAGTAAAGTATCTGAAGAATGGAAGAAAATGTATCCAATGTACTCAGCCCTACTATGAAACTAATTTATAGATTTCAACCCAGTTATAGCCAAGAATATGGGGAAAGGAGAGAGGGAGGGGAGGGGAGGGGGAAAGGTGGAGGGAGGGTGATTGGTGGGACCACACCTACGGTTCATCTTATAAGGGTACATGTGAATCTTTCTAAATGTAGAATATAAATGTCTTAACACAATAACTAAGAAAATGCCATGAAAGCTATATTAACCAGTTTGATGAAAATATTTCAAATTGTGTATAAAACAAGCACACTGTACCCCATGACTGCATTAATGTACACAGCTATGATTTAATAAAAACAAAAGTCAAAAAAATTTTTTAAATTAAATAATCACTTTTAACTCCAGGCCTTGCAAATTGTTCTAAAACCAAGCCAGCTTGAATGTGTCCAACTTCATTTAATTGAGATCAAAGTTTATTTTTTTCAGACATTCTCATGGTATATAGAACTGTGGTAAATGATCTTCAAAGGTACTTTAATTTGGATACATGTAGAGAGTAAGCTTTAAGGGGTGTTATCTTCGGAATAGATTTGATGCTCTATATTGCTTAATTAAGTAGTTTTAGTAGATTCTTTATAAGCACTGAATTTAATTTGAGTAATATGTAGCATTTTAAAGGCCTAAATGCAATTAGGGTTCTAAACTATGATTCAGTAGGCAATATTCACTAAAAATAAGGGTTGCAGTGCCAGACACAGAAACTACACAATGTGAGTTCTCAAGTATTGTTTACTCCATCAATCAACCCTTCTTTTCTCCAGAATTCTACATAAATGTTGGCAGTGTCGTATTGATTTTGTCTGAAAGACAAAAAATAGAAAAAGAAGAGAGACAGCAATAGAATAGATGCTGAAAAGATAGTAAAGAACTAGAAAATAAAGTTGAGGAAGAGAAAAAAATGAGAAAACATAAGTGACCATGAAGCAGATGCACATTGATAATTTATACTCACTGGGCATTACGCTATTATGTGCAATCAAAACTGCCCGTTTAGCTGTTAACCATTCATTTATTTAACAGAGAATCAGTCATTGACAAGTAGTACCCAGGATTACATTGATTCACGAATACTAGAATTGTAAAACATTTTTTAGAATCTTGTAAGAACCAATTCTTTTTTGGCCTAATTTCTCCTTGAAGAATTAAAAAAAAAAAAAAAAAGAAAATTAATACCAAAATCTTTCTAAGATCTAAAGACAGTTTATGACCTGGGATGATGTTAGTCAAATTTTACCAGGCAGTAACCTCTACATCTACTCTACTGTAATAAAATATATATTTAAAAATTTACCATCTTCACAATTTTAATTGTACAATTCAGTGATATTAAGTACATTTATATTGTTGTGAAGCCCTAATCACCATCCATCTACAGAACTCTTTTCATCTTGAACTTTTAGACCAATTGAACAAAAGCTCCCCACTCTCTCCTCTCCTCAGCCCCTGGTAACCGTATTTCCATTTTCTGTTTGTATGTACCTTATATAAGTGCTATAAGCGGCATCATATGGTATGTCACTTAGGACACAAGCCTCAAAGTTTCTTCATGTTGTAACATGTGTCAGCATTTCCTTCCTTTTAAAGGCTGAGTAAATGTTTATATCACATTTTGTTTATCCATTCACAACACCAGTTCATGGGCAGGAATTTTATCTGTTTTGTTCTCTGTCATATCCCTAGCACTTGCAAAAGTTCCTGGCATGAATTTTTTTAGGTTCCTACATTTCTGAGCAAAGTCTGTCTTCATCTAAGCAAGCCAACAGAAAGTGATCTGCCTTTCTTATGCCTGCAATCATGCCCTGGTTCATTGGAGATTGCCTGTGACAGATTTGATAGATTTACAGTCACTTCTCTGAAAGCACATCATACCTCATCGGCGTTTTAAAACAGTAGAACTGCAGGAAATGCAGAAGTTCTCAGGATACAGAGCAGCTATAGTATGCAAATCAGACAGAAACAAAAAGTCAGGCAGGCTCGTGATGAATTATGCTTGCTCGGTTGGGTAGCTTATGTGTAAAGCCATTAGAGGATCACCTTTCCCATCTCCCAAACATTGTCCTCACACACTGTCACTTTACTAACCTTCTTCTCTCCTACTTACACTGAAATTCTCATTGTTCTGTTTGGTTTATTCAAAAGTCAAAAGCACTACTGAAATGTACCAAAAAAAAAAAAATAAAGCTTTGAAGAACTATTAAAATGTACTATAGGGCAAAAATAAATAGAGAAATTTCTCCTTATATATTAGTTTGAATTATATGTACTCAATCACCTTGAACACATCAGATGTCATAGAAAGACTGAGGGAAAAAGGTAGGGTGCTAACAGGGTAACACAAGGGAGGTATTCGATAACTCCAATATCTACAACAACTAAAAGCCATTCCAATATGTTTTTTAATTAGTCATTTCTCCTTGTTTTCTATAGTCTAGTAATTTGTAATTGAATGCTATACATAGGCTATGAACATTCTAGAGAAGTTTTGTTATTCTGGTGATGGAAACACAGAAAGTCCTGACTACCACTGGGCCATCTAGATACACATGTGATGAAATCACACGTGGACTCCATATTCACACAAAGCTTTTTTTTTTTTTTTTTTTGAGATGGAGCCTCAAGCTATCCCCCTGGGTAGAGTGCCATGGCATCACAGGTCATAGCAACCTCCAACTCCTGGGCTCAAGAGAGTCTCCTGCCTCAGCCTCCCAAGTAGCTGGGACCACAGGCGCCCGCCACAGCGCCCGGCCATTTTTTGGTTGCAGCCATCATTGTTGTTTGGCGGGCCCGGGCTGGGGATTCGAACTCACCACCTTAGGTGTACATGGCTGGCGCCTTAGCCGATTGAGCCACAGGCGCTGAGCCCACACAAAGCTTTTAAAAGAAAAATAATTGAAAGAAATTTTCCTTTTGGTAAGCAATTACATTAAGAGAAATTTGCTTCAATCTGGTCTGAAACTGAAATTGAGCTAGTTTTAAGCCAAATGTTGTCTTTCGGGTGGGCTGATCTGTTGCTGGTTTGCCTTTATTACTAAGGGATAACTCTTCAGGGATCCCACTTGAAATCCTGGAATGTTAACCAGGTCTCTATTTCACAGTGATCCCTGAATTCCGTGTTTTTGTCTCCTAGACACAGCTCTTAATCAGATTTACAGCCTCTTAACCATCAGATACAAATTAGCAAATGTCTGAGGAGGAAACACAGAGTAGAATGTTGACGCATTCACTTTCCTTGCTTTCTTTCCAGCAATTTGGCCCTTATGTCCTTTCTGGTCTAGAATCTTCTTCATGTCTTCAGAGAATGTGTGTGTGTCAGTGTGTGACTATGTGTGTGTCTGCATATGTGTCCATGTGTGTCAGTGGGTATCTGTGTGTGTGTGTGTGTCCCTGTTATAAGATAGTTTGGCCTGCCATAGTGAAAGCTGAAGTCATAGTGAGCAATTGGAATTGGTGTAGTACATCAAACAAGAAGCCATGCAATGGAAAAAATGAGATAGGTTTTCTTGTGTGTATGTGTGCACACACGTGTGTGTGTGTGGTTGTGTTTGTCCCCTGGAAAATGGGGGACATAACATTTTCTTAGACTCCTCTTTCTACTGGTTGACATAACATTTTCTTAGACTCCTCTTTACAGGGCCCCCAACACCATCCTTCCCTCTGAGGGGCAATCCTTCAGAAACCTTATGACTGCTCTGACAGCTCTTTGACTGTGATGAATCATTGTCTGTTTTACAAACCTGTCATTTATCCTTGTTGTGTGGCCTGTGGCATTCTCACTGAAGGAACCTATAAGGAGGCAAACATTATTCTAGTGATTTTTAATCACTGAGTTTGTCTAAGTAACCGTTCTACCATAGCTTGTAAAAAATACAACACATGGAATTGGAAGAGATCTTAGAGAACACACAGTCCTGTCTCTTATGAAGACGACAACTTTCCCAAGGTCCCATACTGTCTGGTGGAAGGAACAGTGTCCGCTTCCTGTCCAGGGCTCTTTCAATAGCACTCTGTTGCTTGTAGTCGATCAGTTACTTCATGGAAAGATTTCTATTGACCAAAAATACTTGGTATCTGCAGGAATACGGTACTCCCTGAAAAAAGAGTCATTTGTGAGCAATTTTGTCTACCTAAACCCTTTTTTTAGTTTGTTTTGAGATACTGGTTTAGAGATCCCAAAATGACTGATTTTCAAACAAATATGTTAATGTGCACATGAGAGCATTGTTTTAAGTCAGTTCTGCATGAAACAGACGTGGATATGCAGGAAGTTCACTAGCAAACTTTGTGGTAGAATGTGGGGAGCGTGGTACAGTGGAGAATGTGGAACAGTGTTGGATTCTCTTTGTGGAGAATGTGGAACAGTGTTAGGCAGTGGAACAGTTTGAACTTGATGAAGTCACAACAAAGGTTCACACACTCATGTGGGTACTCTGGAGCAGGGATGCCCCCTCAGAGTTGTCCCACCTTTAGGCAAGTAGTTGGATATTAATGCTCCTACCTAGGTAAGTCAACCAGTCACTCAATGGAGGCTGAGCTCAGGGAAATTGCCTGGCTTTCCATGGGGTGTCGATTTTTTGGCTAAGGGGATTTCCCAGAGAGACAGAGATCTTCAACGGAGAGATGACAAATCTTTCAGGCTTCATTCCAGGAAGGGTAACTGGGACAGCATACTACAGCACCTGCTCCAGGAACTAAATTAAGCCAAAATCTGTAACAAGTAAAAATTAAAAGGGAGGTATTAAAAGCAAAAGCCAAATAAACCAAATTCATCTGCTTCTTTCTGTTAGGTTGTCTTTGAAATAAATAGCAGGTAGCAAGAATCCAGATGTGACATAATCTAACAGTTTTATGCATCATTTTGCACTTGTTATCAAAGATGAGGCATTAAGAAGGCATGCAAATTTCACCTTCACTTTGTCTTTTAGGAAAGGATGAAGGTTATCAGAGTTCAGGTAATTGCTTTATAATGAGTATCTTTATTGTTCATGTTTCCTGTGCAAGTTTTACTGAGAGCTTAGTAGAATAATGATCTTAAAGTCAAAGGAAGTAAAGAGCAAACAGTATCCTTAGGTCCTGCACTTCACCATGTTTGAAGCTGAATAAATGTTTAGTTAATAAGAGCAGTCACTGTGTTGTCAAAAAGGAATGTTTGTGCTTGGGCTTTGGGCAATGATTGCAAGTATTCATTAATATATTTAATGGGAGAAATTAATGTTCTTCAACAGAAGAGCTGTCATATTAATAACTTTATTGAGTTAGTTTGAAGACATGAGTCAAGCACATCATCTCTGAAATTGCCAAATTCCAAGTTTTTAAGGGCATCCAATATGATAAATGACGCAAAATTTTAAAAGATGATTTATTTGTATACAGCTTTGGTCTTCTCAGCTCAAGTCAAATTGAAAATGAATGTAAGTTTTTATTACCATCTCAAAACTCAAAGCTTACCTTTTGTTAGGCTACCTGCATTTGAGTGTGGGTGGGTGTGTAGTTATTATTAGAAGTCAAGTGGAGCAGATTACATATTTGAGGTCATAATGTTTTTAGAGAGAATGGAGAAGAAATATTTCTTCTCCATTGAGAAGAGATGCTCTTATGAGAGCATCAAATAAAAAAATTAAACATTGGTTTGAAGAGATAAAAAAAAAAATCTCCTAGCAAATTTTGCCTCCTTACCTTTCAGAGAATTCTTATCTTTTACACCCAGGGCAATCCAGAAACAAATGTTAGTAATTGGAGGACTAAAAGACAATCTAATTTTCTTATTTTTCAAACTTTAATTTATGAAAGCAGCTACATAAAATTACCACATGTATTTGCATAGTGTGATTCAGGGAATATCTCGGATCCATACGTCATATCAGATATCTTTCCCCAAAAAAGGTCCTAAACATTTGTCCTTTCAGTCTATCCATAATCCCCGTCTACTGAAGGATCTAGTGAGAACTCTGTGACTGTTATACTTGATACTTGGAAGGAAGGCTAGGTGCGGAGGTAATTTTTATGCTCATATGTGATCTTTAGATATTTTGCTATGATTAACACAGAGTAATTATCTACTGGAGAGGCCTGAAGAGATGGTAGAATATAGTAAGGACGGACTATAAAAAGGTTGGCAAGTAGAGCTCTGCTCATTTAGTGGAGGAAGCGTGAGTATATATGGCCAGGAGATGGAGTCAGGGATCTAAGGATATATTTCCTGGATTTCAAAGTTCTTTCTGATGTCAATTCTGTTAGCTCACCTCCTATTTTCTAATATTCTCAAAATTAATTACTTTCTCTGATTTGCATAGCGGGTTCCTTGCCCCTTTTCATGTTTTAATTTTGAGAATATTGACACATGTGGATGCTTTCTCTTCTGACCTCTGAAGACTTTTATTTATTCCTAAGCACAGCCAAGAAACACACTAAAAGTCAAAAAAATGAAGACATTGCCACTTACAAGCAAACTATTGGCTATTTATGTCTTATCAATGAAATAAGAAATCAATATGAGTACCTTTGCTGTTGATACTATTTCTTATATCCAAGCCAGATTGCATTCTCCTCATTCATTCTTAACAGGGATTATTAGAGACAAACTGATATGACCATGCCTTGTTACCATTACCATTTTTGAAGATAATATTCTGTTAAAAGTTCTCTAAGTTTTCCAATAATTACTCTTTCCATATTAATATTCTTTGGATCTTAATATTTCATAAACCCTGTATCAAAGTTTTTATGACGTTTGGTGAAGAAGTAAAAAACATTTTGCAATAGACCCGTCTCAAAGATAGATTTTTAAAGCAATAATGGCCATTAAAAAGCCATTTTTTGCAGTGAAATCCATTATGCATATCTCAGTCTGGATATAGATGCTATTTTGCTACAGTTGTAGTCTTTTTATATAAAGGTTACTAGTTTGTTAGATGGTTTTACACCCTTTATAGAGACTAATCTGCATATTGGTCCCTATTCTTTGATATATTTTATTTAAAATACTTTATGTGTATCATGTACAGTGATGGAAATAAAATTCTGTAGATATATATACACACACATATATAAACACATATTTATTTGTGTGTGTATAAATGATATATGTATGAAGGTATGTATTCATATAAAATTATCAAATAGGAATTTTGAATGAGTGTATATCATTATTTTGAATATTTATCTCTAGGTAAAGATAGCATCTAAACATGAATTTCCAACAGGGCTTTTCAAAGTATATTACTATTTGAACTTTAGAAATAGAAACACAAGTAATTATATTGTATTTATTTATTTATTTTGGTTTCAGGCTACTATCTAAAATTTTAAGAGCTAAAGTTCAAAGGCACACTAGAACTTTAAAAGTTTGGGGATTTAGTATGAGCAATTTCCCTGCTCTTTTGCCTACCTGATAAATCACTTAGTTCAGCAGATAAAACTTTTCTTTTAAATATATAAAGATCTTTAAATTATAAAGATAAAATATCTCAAACTAGAGTTAAAACAGGAACACTGTGTACTTACTGTGTATACGAACCTACCAAAAATAGAAAAGTGGTTGGCTTTTTACTTAAGACTCAATTAAAAAAAAATAGAAAGAATTAGGTTTAAGGGAGAAAGATGTATTCAAAAATCCTTTCTACTAAAACATTAGGACATTAAATATGAAGTGTCCTATTTTAAATCAAAAGTTTAGTTTTAGTTTATTATATCTCAAAGAAGAAGCAGTAAAATTAATCAAAGTATGTGCCTAAACTATCAACACAGCTTTGCCACCTTAATGGAAGCTTGTTTATGTCAACAGCAAAAAAGCCTGGGGAGCAAGTGGCAATGAAATTACAAAAGGCGTTTTCCACAGCTTGTTGAGAATTCAGTAGTTTTCACAGTATGGAGTGGTCCAAAACTTGGAAGAGGTGGTAATCAGTTGGTGTAAGGTCTAGTGGAAAGAGTGGATTGCACACAGTTTCTAACTCCAGCTTCTTAGTTTGAGCAGCATTGTTTGTGTGACTTGTGGGGAACCCTGTTTTGCAAGAGGAATGACCTGTATCTATTAATAGCCTGTATCCTCATCATTTCATCCATCTGATTGCAGTAGACTTCTGCTATCATTGATTGACCAGGTCTCACAAGGCTGTAGTGAACAACACCAGCCCTGGACCACTAAACAGACATCATTAGCTTTTTTGGATGAATATTTGGTTTTGGACTGTGTTTTGGTACTTCATCTTTATCCAATCATTGTGCCAAATGCTTGTGTTTGTCCAAAAGAACCCATTTTTCATCACATGTAACAATATGGTGCAGCAATGGTTCACCTTATGGCATGACAGCAAAGAAAGGCAAGTTTTGAGACAATGTCTCTTCTGATGCTCATTTAATTCATGTGGAACCCATCTATCCACTTTCTTTACCTTGCCAATTTCTTTCTAATGGTCCGGTATTATTGGAATAATAACATTAAATCTTGCTGCTAGTTGGTCAAGATGGATTCACTTCTGCTACAGATTTCAGCTCATCCTTATCCACTTTGGTCAAGTCATCCTTGTGGTACATTTTCAATATTAAAGTCACCAGAAAAGAATTCTAAAACATCAGTATACTGTGCGTTCATGAGCCACATCCTTCTCATATACTTTGTTGATATTTTGAGCTGTCTGTGTTGCATTGATTCCATAACAGAACTCGCATTCAAAAATAACAACAATTTTTTTTAATTTTTTTTTTATTTTTTTTAATTTATTTTTTTAATTTTTCACAAAAATTTTAATTTTTTTTAATTATTCACAAAAAATACTGAAAATAATTGAAAGATAAACACAAGCCAAAATGTGCATTTGAAAGAATGGGAATGTACCTTCACAATAAGAATAAAATGAGGAGTGTCAAAGCAAAATGTCAGAGATACCAATTGCTGAACTTAGTACTTAAGGAAATCGGACATTTCATGCTTAATGACGATACAAAACTCTACAAATTATTGGATGCACAGGGTTTAAATTTTGATAGTAGTGGAACTATGCAGATATGCATGTTTTTTGCCCAAAGACCTAAAGGGCAAAATAACACTCTCTTCTGGAGTGATTCCTGCCCCCATTTTTCCCACATTTTTTCTACAATGCTATAGGCCATCCACCTTTCCTGTAGTCACACCCATAATGCTTTGCTGTAAGTTTGCTACTTACACTCCTGTTTATAAACAAACACACATACGAACAAAAACTATTGCTTCCTCATGCTGGCAAGGTTCTGAGGAAAACAAGACTTTATTTCTATCTATGCCATTTCAGGATAAATTACTATAACCCCTTTTGAAAATAGTTTGTAAAAATGGAATGTGAGCTATAAATGTTCATTAGTTTGGTCTCACTAATCTAAAGTGTAGAAATACATTCTCAATACAATTCAGAACACGGATATGGAAAAGCATGTTTCCTAACATGTTCATTATAGTATACTTACTTACATAGTTCCACATCAAAACCTGCATTTATTTCCTAGAGTTGCTATAACGAAGGCAACTTTGCTATGGACCACCAACTGAAATGTATTATCCATTGATGTGGATTGATAATGGGAGAGGCTGGTCTTGGGCTGGATCCTGTTTCTCCCAGATGACCTGGTTTGTGGGAGCATTATTAGAGATTATGACCTTGTCAACTGTTACTGCCATGAGAATCACTTTCTAAGAGTGGTCCCCCCTCAGTGTCCATGGTGGAGGGAGTCACCATGTCTCTCTGTAGGACCATTATGTTTGGTGTTCATTATTAAAACCCTCTGAACTCTTCAAGTAAGAAGAGCTGCCTAATCCATAGATTCACCTTTGAGCACTAACTCTTTAGAAGACACACAAAGAAATGAAAAGTTGTCATTGCTAGTACTTACATTTAAAACTTTAAAATGTAGAAGTGTTCCCTTTTCTCCACAT